>BGPR01044101.1:0-12727 GCA_013235015.1 Araneus ventricosus | reverse complement strand
ATCTTTGATTGATTATACAGTTCTGTGGATGATTCGTTTAATTCTGCGCTCATTCTGGTACTGAATTTAATCACTTTTGTATTTCTCATTTTCAAAGGAATCTTCCACGTTTCCATTGTAAAGATAGAACTTGGAAATAGTCTAGTGGATGGATAGAAAGTCTATCGAAAGCTTGGGTTTAAGAAGTATTTTTTCCACGCATCAAAAAATCATTATCGTCTCCAAGGGAATAAATATTCACAATGATATACATGGCACGACCATTAACAGATACGGCTATATCTGCACTTTCCGTGACAAAAAAAGTGTAAAGTTTCAAAAACTTGATATATATATATTGAGGTTCAGACTTAAAGTGAACCAAGTCGATGAGATCCATTTTTGAGAAAGAGATATCAAAGTTTATTAGCTGCATTTGAAGTAACAGTGGATTTCAAATTGCTCTTGCTGCCTGTAGCCAGGGCCGGCCTTTAGCCGATTGGACCAATTGCTCCAAATAGGCCCCCGCTTTTAAGGCGCCCCGAGCCAGAGTTTAAAAAATGTACTCAAAGTTTTTAAAATTAAAATTAGGTTTAGTTTGGACTTCATAACATTATCCTTGGGAATTTTCGAATTTATGTTTTTAAATTCGATAGCAAACCGATATTGTCAACATCTTCTCTTAAATCTGGCTGACAATGTTTCAGAAGTTAACAGTCGTGGTCAACTTTCTCTACTGTAATAAAAAAAATCGTAATAGAAGGGTAAGAAGTATTGAGTTGCTTATAAGGGATACCGCTTTTTCATAGAGAGAAACAGGCATTGCACTGGCATTTGCTCTCCAGCCCTAAATCAAGGGAATGTCATTGTTTTGTTGAGAGGACTGGGTATTTTCGTTTCCTTTCTGTTAAACAGGGGCTAAACCGCGACAGCTTTTGACTATCCCAAGATATTCGCAGTTTTTTGAAGACAGCCAGCAGAAACTCGTGAAGTGTTGAGACACACTAAAGTAGATTTATTTTTAATTAATAATACACTTATCTTCAGTCTTTATGTTTCAGTATTACGTCTTCAGTCACGTTTAATTCTTTATTATGTTTTCTTTTAGATTATTTAGAGAGGAATCATCAATACTGCTTTTACTTAACATCTTTTAGAATTAAAATTATTAAAATTATTTTTTAAATAAATAATATTAATTTATTTATCAAAATTCCATATTGTTTATTTATTAATCATGTATTATTTCTGGAAACATAAATAAATCGGAGTTATCGAAAAAAAATTTCCAATTGGGCCCCGCATATCTTAAGGCCGGACCTGCCTGTAGCTACATTGAACTAAAATATCTAAATTGAACTATGGACTTGAATCATTATTACATAGAAAACATAACGCTTCTACACTGCCATTGCAGCGTTACTGCAAAATGGGAAGAATATGGACGTGTCTCATTTTAATTCTGAACCCTTCTTATAATAAACCATAAAAAATTGTCCAGATCTGCACTAAAATTATCTAATCAATTTGGTAGGTGACGAAATGGCTGGGTGTAAATAATAGTTAAGGAATCAAACTTCTCATCGTATACGATCAAAAATCAATTCCGAATTTAGCTGTTAAAATATTTTTCCATAATATTTCCATTTATTTCAAAGTAATCACTTTGAGGCGTGATAGAAAGTATCTAAAAATTTATCCAATAGTTTTGATATATAATGATTCTTCACATCAGAATAAAATATTTTTTGGTCGGAAGAAAAGTTTTAATAAAAACTTAAGCGGAAAGGACATATTTTTCGTCAAAACAATTCTGCGTAGATTCGTAGAATAATTTGCATTTCTTAGAATTCTAACTTCATATCATTTTCTCATCTAATGCCTCTTATTTTCTTCATCTGAAAAAAAGATTATACAATTCTACAAAACTGAATGGAGTTTTTAATATGTTATCTTCTACAATTATTCATTACTGAATCTTATAATGACGAATGCAGTGAAACTGAAACAAACAAAATGTTTATGGTGATTATATACCAGATAGTTGGTAGAAAAAGCTTTCCCTTCATCCTTTGTTGTGCTATCATAAGAGGAAGTGCGGGTAAATAATGTGAGATAAGATAAGATAATCGATATAGAAAAGGATATTGTATTTTTTATACAGCATAGACAACTGAAAATGACACTTTTTAGTAATAATTTTCCAGTCAATAATTTTTGTTGGAAATTTATTAACACTCTGACCTTCAAAAAAAATGAACTTAGATTATTATTGAAAAATGAAGAAGAGGTCAGACCCCTTGTCTGTTCACGTTCTCCTGGTAAACAGAAATTATTTAGATATCGTAATTTAAAAACTGACTGGAGGCTGTCTTTTTCAAACAGCCGCTGATGTTAAAGGCGTAGGACTGCTTTACTCGCGTGACTCTTTTCCGATTTTCAAAATTTTTTGTAACTTCTGTTGTTCCCCTTTATCTCTAAAATAAGACATTAGTTATCTTTTTGTACCAGATAGTTAGTAGAAAAAGCTTTCCCTTCATCCTTTGTTTCTGGTATATACATGTAGTTACCGAGATATAGAGGATCGCGTCACCAATTCATGCGTATTTTTGCGCAACTTTGCTACCCAGTTGACGCTGAACCACAATTCCTATTTTCATTTTTTTTGTAACTTCTGTTGTTACCCTTTATCTATAAAGTAAGACATTAGTTATGTTTTTAACATATGTAGTTATCGAGATATAGAGGATCTACCATACCAAGTTTTGTGTCGTTCTGGCGTGTAAATCAATTTCCTTCCTGAGACCCCAATGGGAGGAATGTAGTCCTACGTTAAAAATTCACTCCCAAACGAAAGTTCTGTATTTGAATTTAAATAATTTTTCACAAAAGTTTATGTTGAGCACAAAACAGAACTTTTGATTTTCATTAGAATATTAATAAAACAATAAAA
The DNA here is from genome assembly GCA_013235015.1 of Araneus ventricosus. NCBI lineage: Eukaryota > Metazoa > Arthropoda > Arachnida > Araneae > Araneidae > Araneus > Araneus ventricosus. The sequence continues at coordinate 9,795 of BGPR01044101.1, read as the reverse complement.
AGAATCATAAAATGATTTATTTTTGGTTTTAATAAATCAATCATTTTTTCCCGATTTTAATAAGGTAGCCTCTCGTCCTCGATTATCGGGGATAATTCGTTTTCGACACCTTTTCCTGGTTTATAAAACATCTTAGATTTATCTAGAATTTGAATAAAGTGTCCCAGATCGCTCCTAATTCTCTATATCAATAAATTGTTCATGTTAAAAAAATCTTAAAAAATAGGTTGATTTAATTTCAAAGTTAGTTTTTGAAAAATTATCCTTCCCAAACTTATCCTATATATAAAATATATTCCATCTGATTTAGCAAATAATGTCAGTTCCGATCGTAGTTCTTTTAAATATTACTAATCATTGATGTGTTGACTCAGAATGAGATTGGTCTTGCAATCCTTAATAATTATAAAGTATCAATCATGAACGACTAGGCATCTGGGATATCCAAATGCAGTCCCGTTTTAGTGTTCTTTGTACTGGTCTGACTCCTCTTTCTTCGAAAATAAGTACAGTTTCCTTGATTGCAGTTTAGAAAATTCGGTGAATTCAATTCTAATTCGTTTTTAAGATTTCTAATCAATAGTGTTTTTCGTGCTATGCAGTCCAGCATAATATTTTCAATGAATATGCTGCTTCTTTTGTCTTGTATCATTATAGGGCTGAAAAAAAAGATTTGAGTTGTCACTTATATTATCAGAAACTTGTCAAAACCAGCCAATAATTAATTAAGCTACCTACGAGTTTGATAATATTTCTGAGAAGTTCTCATGAGATCTCAAATGATTTCAATGAAAATAATATCTTGTTCTGTTAAAAAAGCTTTTACTATGTTAATTTATACCCATATAAAACGCACAACTTTAAAATTTAGACTCTAATGTTTACACCCAGAAGAAAGAAGCTGCATGTCTTTAGAGGATATTAATTTATTTTTCAAAGTCGACAAAAATAAAAATGTCGTATTTCTCTCTTATTTCACATGTCAAATGAGTAGCAAAGATTTAATATTTAGAAAACGCCAAATCATCAAATAATCTAAATCTTATTTTTATGCATCTTTACACTAGCGGTTAATTACTAATATAATAGCCCAGATCTCTCGGTAACGCTCTGACGTTACCAACAATAAAACTCTAGTCATCTCATTGTTAGAGAAACTAAATTTCAGTAATTTTAAATTTAAAAGAGAAATTGTCGTTCTAATTTCAAATTAATTTAATAGCTCTAAAATAGTGAAATAAAATTTTCTATCGATTGATATAAAATTCATCTCGATATGATCAATACTTCCCGAGAAATTTAAAATTATATTAATCATATATTTCAAATTAATTTCCGTTTTTCAATCGTTTGGACGCCACGATGCATCTCATTATTTATTGCAATCAGGATGATATAATTTGATAATATTTTTTGACAACGTTTGACAAGCAGAGCAGAGCTTTGTTTTGAAACTAGATTTTCTATCTATCTAGATTATATCTACTAGATTTTCTAGAATTTTTTTAGACTAGGAGGTTTTTTGAATAAAGAAATATGTAAATAAAAAATATATATTTTCTGTCATAAAACATATGTTTATTTTTTTTTTTTTTGCTTTTTATAAATGTTAAATATTTCTCTCGCATATATATCTATTTAAACACGTCAAATTTGACGGGAAATCTCTCGAATGAAAAGGTGGTTGAAATCCAGAAGTTGGTACACACTCTTAAAATCAACCAAACCGCCAAAGCAAGACGTTGACCGCTGTACTTCATTGGCGTCAAGTCGCCAAAGCTAAATGCTGGTAATACTTGATTTAGCTTTGGCGATTTGGCGCCATTTCTAGAGTGTGTACCAACTTCTAGATTTCAACCGAAAAGGCAATTTGCAACCGTCATACTATGATGGGTTATTTTCTAGTAACTAAATAAGAGCCTACAAATTTTCCTTTGTTCCAGAAAATTTCGTATGTCCAAAAGATTACGTGAAATGTCCTGAATCGTACTGCCTACCTACCATTTATGTTTGTGACGGAAAGTGGGACTGCATTGGTGGAGGAGACGAAGAAGAATGTGGTAAGTAAACACTTTTCACATCACATCATCATTTGCAAGCAATGAGGACACTCTATGAAGAAAAGAAGTATTAAGATGGGTACTGCGCATGCGCTTAACGTTTCCAAATCGAGGGGACATTTGGTGGAAGCAACGCGCCTATGCTATTTCCTCGTCTCTGGACGACCTCTCCTCATCGGACTAGGATTAGTAGGAAATTGGCTTTCAATTTTTTCTGTTTACAGTGTTGAAAGCATAGGATTTTGACAAATTCCACAACAAGAACCGATTCTCAGCTTTGCTTCGGATATCATAATCCTTTAACTAATATTTATTTCTCATAAATTGTACAAGTATAGTACAATCATTCGTATATTCCTCATTAACTTAAACTCGATGTGCAATAGCCTTGTTTTGGATGTCATAGTAATTAAACGAATATTTATTTCTCATAATTTGTACAGTAGCGGGAAAAAAAGGAGCCACCCCGCAATATTTTGCCATCGTTCATCGCATTAAAACAAAAATTACTCATTTTCAGGAAATAAAGTCTAGTAAAGAATTCCATATTTAAGATTTTCATATGGGGTCATATACATATTTATAATTCGCCCGAACTTCAAATTTTCCAATGAAAACACACTTTTTCTTAATAAATTTCAAAACTACATCAAAATTTATTCCCGAATACCAAGTTTCATCATCTTAGCCTTTTTTGGTTCGAAATTATAAGCAAATCAAATTTAGAATATCTAATGTTAAAATTAAATTTGGAATTCTTATTGATGTATTGAGAAATAATATAACTATTGACATAGAATTTATAATGTAACAGTATGAATTATTCTACACATTTTACACTTTTATTTTTTATTTTAAAACAATTTTGAGCACATGTAATATTTTATGAAATGTATGTTTAAAAATTTTTGGATAGCAACACCGCTTATAAATGTTAACAGTAATCGAGGTAGATGGCCATTTGATTAAGTCTATGCAGAATTTCAGCATATTCGTAAGAGTAATTTTGAAGTTACGAGTAGTTTTGATTATATTTTCTATTTTCGCAGCGTAGAACGATGTATTTAGCGGGCATCATATATTTCAAAAACATATTCATTATTGAACCTAATCATTACACCACTTTATTTTATAAAATTAAAATATATAAACTTTTAACTATTTCTATACTAGCTAATATACCCGGCGTTGCTCAGGATAAAATATTTTCAAGTCTAAGTACAAACAAAACTTTACACTTAATAAACCATATTAAAAGAGATATATGGTACGACATAAACCGGAAGTAAAAACTCTGACTTGGAGTTAAAAATGCCCAAAGAAAACAATATTTTCTTATATTAACTTTAACAGTGGCAAATGCACGTGAATGAAAGATTTGACGAAACAGTCAATTGGCTTGAATTTAATTTTATAAGAATGGAAAGTATTGTAAAAAATTGCTCTAAAATTAAATTTTGAAACGTTAATTACAATTGAAGAAAAAACTGTAACGCAATGAAATTAGTATCATTAAAAAGGTAATTTTCTGCTCTTTAAGATGGTGTGAAAATAATTTTTGTGCGATAATCTGTCCTCAGAAAGTCTTTGTTCAGTTTCTTTAGTGGTTTCATTCGCTCATCCATCAGCTCGATAAATTCTGTCGAATTAAAGTTTATGCGATTTTTGCTCTTCAGCTTGCTTGTCCCGCGACTGCTTTTTACTTATATCTGTCTGTCTCTTTCTTTTAGGCATTTATAAACTAAATATTATCAGAAGTTTAAGAAAAATCGCTAACTGATTAGGCATTTTCTTTAAACTAAATAAAACAATTTATCTTTAGGAGTCAAATTCTTTCCTTCATCAGCTCGTTGAATTAAATGCAATTCAAGTGTTTTTTTTATTTTTGCTCTTCAGATTGCTTGTACCGCGACTGTTTTTAATCAATTGTGGCAAGACTTGAAAAATTAAATATCTTTATCTTTCTTTTGGGTATTCATAAAAGAAATAATTTAAGAACTTTAACCCTTTCCGGTGCAAGGCATTAAATTTTTGGAAATATGATGAAAAAAAACCTCATGAATGGGTTTAGTTTATTGTCTAGGCATAGAATTTACAAAAAAAAAATTAACTTACCTCATTCCGAAGAAGGTCGTCCCCTTTTGGGGACACCCCCCTCATATGAGGATCCCTTTGGATACAACAACTTTGATACGCTTAAAAATATTGTTTAATCTTACACAAAATCATAAATTAAAACTTCAAGAATATTAGAGGAAAATTGTCGAGTGAATTTGCTAAAATTGTAAACGTCAAGAACTCAAAAAAATTCCTATCTCCGAGTCAAGAAATTTAGGCATTTTAAATCTCTAATATTTTCGATTTGGAAGCGAAATTTCCTTGTGCCGTCATCTATATTCTAAAAGGAGTACTATCAGCTGCCTTTTCGTGCAACTTTCCGGTTTCAAATTGCAATGGGATTTTTTTAGAAAATTTTGACATTGGTGTCCTCTTTTACCACCACCACGCCGGAAAGGGTTAAAAAATCACCAACTGATTAATTATTTTCAATGAACTAAATAAAACAATTTTCCGTTGTTCGGGACTCAAAAACAATCAATGATGTTACACAGTAATTAGGAAGAGTTAAAATCTATTAAAATTAAACGCGAAACATCGCATTGCAATCAAACTAACGTCATTGGATTATTGCACGTGCATAGTAAAGGTTGTATATGCTTCAAAATAAAAATGGAAGTAAGAACATTGACTTGGACATTGTCCAAATAAAGCAATATTTTCTTAATCACGCAGCACGTGTGTTTCTGCCTCTGTTAATGAAACACGTGATGAAGGATTTTACGAAGCAATAAATAGGTTAAATTTAATTTTATAATAATAGTAAACATTGTAACGAATTGCGTTTAAAATGCATTTTAAAATGTCTATCAAAATTAGAAAAAACATGGTACAGAACTGAAGTTAGTATCATTAAAGAGATAATTCTTTGCTCTTTAAGATGGTGTAAAAATAATTTTCGTGCAATAAATATTACAGAGGTTATGGGCAAAAACCCGTCTAAAAATAGCTTAATTTTCATTATTTAATTAAATATCTTAAGAACTAATGAATTCTGAAAGTTGAAAATAGAACGGTTGACCTAGAAATGTGCTCTAGAAGGTCGTGTGCAAATTTCATGTCGCTACCGTTCACCGTTTAGGAGGAGTTCTTGTGACCGGCAGATACATGCATTTTCTGTTTTATATTATAGACATAAACTAAAATTTTATAAATTAAAGTGATGTACTATTTCATTCAGATCATTAATAGACGAAGAATTGGATAATACATTACCCTATAGACTTTCTAAGAAATTCTATAAAATCAATGAAAACCAGTGAAAGAATAAATCTCAACAAGTTATTAATGTTAATACACATACTAACATTTCATTAAAACAAAGAATATTCTCTTTTATTTGATTACTTCCACTCATGCAAAAAATGCTATGTAAATAATTATGCATTCTTAAAATGTTAACACTTTCTCATCAAAATTTATTCAGGCGAAAGTGAAAATTGAACGAACTTTCCAGAGTCATTGGATATTATGATTTATGCTGGGCAATTTTTTTCTTATTCTGTTTAAATTCATATTGAACTAAAAAGTTAACTGAAAATTTTAAGATACATGAAAAAGATAAAACCTATAATCCTTTTCAATTAACCCGTTAGTGAAACGAATCTTGTTTTTTCCACATTTGCGATAAATTTAACAACCGCACATTGGGTGATACAATAGGATAGCTAAGTAAAACGACTGTTTACGTTTGTATTATTGAAATCAGCTATACAAATCAATTTTTCCCTGAATGTTGGATGGAATATCAAATGCCAAACGTTCACTTTGGTAATTGGTGCGGGAAGAAAAACGAAATACTCTTTTCTGTGAAAAGTGTGGAATCGATTGTTATTATAAAAATTATGCAAAGAAAATGCAGTGGAAATATGCAATTATGTAGTGGAAATATGCAATTATGCAGTGTAGATATGCAATTATGCAGTGGAAATATCCAATTATGCAGTGGAAATATCCAATTATGCAGTGGAAATTATCTTTTACAATCAAATAAAAGACTGTTAAGACTTTCATGCACGTTCTGTGAGACATAAAAGTTTGCTTTCATTTATAGCCATTATTTTCATGGAATCATAAAGTACGATCACGTTTCATGTTTATGTAACTAATTGTTTATTGGTTGTTAATGATTTATTTTCACTGAAACATTTTTCAGATAGGTACAGTTGTCCTGGGCAGTATAAATGTTACAACAAAAGCTCATGTTTACCTCTGAATAAACTGTGCGATGGAATCAGAAATTGTCCACACGGTGATGATGAACTTTTGTGCGGTAAGTAATAATGAAGCAATCGAATAGGTTATGAACGAATAGAATTTAAGATACAGAGAAATAATAGTTCGAAATAAATATAATATTTTTTGTATTTTCAAATTTATGGAATATTAGCTTTGGTAAAAAAAATTGCACTGCCCTAAAACAAGAAATTTCGCACAACAGAAATATAAACTTATTGTATTTATCATCCACTGCTACATATTCTTAACCCGAGAGGACGCGCGGGGGTCATTTTATGACCCCAAGCCCTAGGAAAACTCAGATTCATAGAAAATTAGCCCCCTGCTTATTCATTTCTTATCAGTAGCTGAGTTAGTCACCCTCTTCTGCCTTTTCTGAGTATTTAGAAAGTATTTTCGGAAATTATCGTCCCCTAATACACGTTTGGTCAATAACTGGGGTTATTGAATGACCCCGCGCGTGTTTCCGTTTGTTCCACAGACCAGTTATTTCATGTAGCTGATATGATCAGCTCGTTGTTTTCCTTGCGGAATTGAAGTATTTACCTGTTTCTCACAATGCCGACTCAATACGAAAAAGAAAGGAGCGTTTACATAAACTTCTTGCTAAAGTTGAAACTGATTTAAATCCAGACCTTGACAATGAACCTGAGGATGTTTTAGAAGAGGTTTTTTCAGATCATGAATGTTTCAGCAAACATGATACGGAATCGGAAGAGGACTGAGATTCTGGAAATGAAGATGTGAAAAAAGATGTTGAAAAAGAAAAGGGAAACATGAAGAACGAAGAAAAAGGAAAACAAAATTTAGGCAGAATACTCGTTGTCATAATATTTTGTCGCACTTACCTGGAACAAAAGGATCTACGAAAGATGTGATAAGCTTTGTGAAGAGTTAGGAGTTATTCATCAACGATAACATGATATATTTAATTGTAGAGTGAACAAATATATTTATCTAGAAATGCAAACCAAACTTTTCACATAAAAGCTATGCACAGAAAACGAATCCTCTTGAAATCCCTGCTGCATTAGTGGATAATAATGGAGCAGATTTTATTTGTGATAAGCACTGTATTCTTAATGTCTAAAAGTCAAGAGCGTTATTTTTCCAACTAAAAATATAATGATTTTAACAGCGCAGGGTTGAATTTCAGTTTGGGGTCATTCTAAGACCTCCACGCGTTTTAGCGTTCGCTAAGGAGGCGCGCGTTCTCTCGGTTTCACAGTTATTAAAAAACCATAACTCACATAAACCTGTGTTACAATTGTTGGGAATGTTACGTGGTATCCTTCATTGGTTTCTCCCCCCACCGGGGGAGGCACGAAGAGTACGTTGATGAGAAGTCAGCGGTTAAGTAATCAGGCTCTAGCTTCCCTGGTGAGTATAGTAGTGGTGTGGGTTGAGTTACCCCTCACCGATGACGATTAGCACCTCCTTCGAGAGGGGTCAAGCCGAGGATTCCGTCCACAGTATCCGAACTGTTGCGCAAAACGTTCTTCAGATGACTCGGATGCTTCAGCAAGGCGAGAGTAGCTCGGCTTTTGGTTTATTGGCATCTTAACATGGTAAATGTACATTTAATTTTATTTTTGTTTATTTGTTTAACCCCCGTGGGTCTTTGGTGGTTACTATATAATCTCGACCTCGAATGAGTCTGTCGTTTATCAGTTCCATGCAGTATGTCGTACTCATACAAAACTGGCTTTAAAAGAGACTTCAGAAAGTCATTTGGTTTAGTTTTTCGCAATGAAATCCCTGGAAGTTCATCATTAATGGGATAATCATTTTTCCTATAAAATTACAAAAGACTGTTTATTAGTCAAAGTCGCGCATATGAGATTTGATTAAAGCATGGATATTAATTACTTGAGTTTTATGATTGAAAAAATTGATTTTGATATTGATTTTGAAAAAATTATGTTTTCTAGCCAATATTAAGTCATCTGGAAACCGATGCTAATTATAATATTTATGTTACGGGTAATGTGGTTAATCGGTTAGTGTGAATAATTATCAATCGCTGTGATAAATCGATATTATTCATGCTAGCCGGTTAATCGCATTGATTGCAATATATATATAACATAACTTGTAACTATCAGATTTCCTAATTTTCACAATTTAAAATTAATTTCCAACTGTTTCTGAAATTGTATTATAATTTTTTATGCATCTTGGAGCCAAAACAATACATTTTATACGAGGGTAATTAGTGACTCACGAAAGATAAGAAAAAAATAGTTTACCATGATAATCACTTGGAAACAATTTTACTTTTCAACATAATCTCCGCCAATGTTGATGTACTTATCACATCGTCCTATCAGCGCCCCAATTCCAGCTGCATAAAATTCTTTGGGTTGCTGTCTCATCCACAGTAGAACTTCGTGTTGAAGGTTGTCATCATCTCATCGTCTTCGTCAGGTGAAAATCACTTGGGGTTTAGTCTGGTTGGTCAGTGCTACAGCATCCACCTTACAGCCCAGACTTAGCCCTAGGCGATTTTCTTCTGACGGTGACGATGACGACGTTCAACACGAAGTCCTACTGTGGATGAAACAGCAATCCAAAGAATTTTATGCAGCTGGATGTGGGGCGTTGATAGAACGATGGGACAAGTGCAGCAACATTGGTGGAGATTATGTTGAAAAATAAAATTGTTACCAAGTGATTATCAAGTTAAATTATTTTTTCTTATCTTTCGTGACTTACTTAATGACTTACCTCGTATTAACGATAAATTCGTAAATTTTACTCTATCATTAATTTCCTTTGTTGTTTATAGTCTAATTCGCTTTTTTGTCTATTCATAGACCTCGTTTGTCCCGAAAATTGCATGTGTGTGGGGCTTTTTGTTTCATGTATGCGGCAGAATGCGTCTACATTACCACATAACCTGCCTCAGGAAGTCCGAAAATTGTAAGTTGAATTTTTTAAGAATTCGTAGCAAAGTTAAAAACTGAAAGATTTTTTTTCATGCAATCCTTTTATACTAAACTAGCAGTACGCGCACGGCGTTGCCCGTGGAATCAGGACTTCAACAAAATGAAAAAAAACGCCCACAGTGGCATGAAAAAGTTCTGAAAACAAAACAAAAGATGCACATTATTGATTTTCCCGCTTTTTTTCCTTCGCAATAATGACATTTCAACTGTAGAAAATACAGAGTACGTTAATCCGAAACAATGTTAAAAAATTGCAACGTGAAAATGATTATTACACAACAAGCAAAATATGCGAGACATAAACACGTTAAGACTCTGCCGAAAATAATAATCGAAGTCATTCAGTTGAAGGTTATGACGCATCCTGCGCTCTGCACCGTCAGCCAATGAAATTGCAACAGTGCATGTTGGGAAGGCTCCGGAGAAACTTC
>BGPR01044099.1:0-12727 GCA_013235015.1 Araneus ventricosus | reverse complement strand
TCGTGCTTCGTTCCGGTGCATTGCTCCAGCTACAACTGAACTCCACTTGGAGTAATTCAATTTTGGATTTACTTTTCAGTCATTTTGATATAAATATACGGTTTAAAATTCGTAAATATCTGCGGTTGAAGTGTTCTCTCATATTTAATCATAGTATATATTGAATCCATAGTATTTGTGAACCTTTTTTACAACACATGTACTATTTGTTTTCTTGCTAACAGTTTCACATCTTCGATACCTGTTAATATACATCAATTTCTAATCTAAATGAAGGGTTGTTTCCTTAAATGCCCAGTGTTGTCTTTAGGCAGCATAACAGTCTCTCTTCTAAAATCTTGAGAATAAGACTGAAGCTCTAATACCGGTTGTTGCCGATGGGATACATGCTGAAATTGTTATTAAATCGGTGAAACCACCCTCTGGCCATCAGGAATCGTAATTGAACTCCTCCTGGGCGGATGGACACTGAAGAGTCGCCAAAGTGAGAACAGCTGATGGAAAGTGAGAACGAACCATTCCATAGACTTTATTCTGGCAAATCAGCAGTTCTGAAAGTTGCCATTCATTGCTCAGCAAGAGGATGAAAGTTGGAAGCCTCTGCGCCCTGCAGTTCCATATGATTCACATCAGATTCCAGTTAAGATGATGATTCTTCAATCAAAGTAGTCCCAGATGTTGCCTGAAGAGCTTGTCGACGTGTTAAAATTCACAATAGTCGATTTATAAGAGATTTTTGTTCCAATTTTCCAGGTACCCTACAGATTGACAGGTGGGAGGTTGTTTGCGTAATACCAGCTACAACTCACACTTGGAGTAATTCAATTTGGATTTACTTTTCCAGTCATTTGATATAAATATACGGTTCCAAAATTCGTAAATATCTGCAATTGAAGTGTTCTCTCATATTTAATCCATAGTATTTATTAGACCTTTTAACACATGTATATTTGTTTTCTTGCTAACAGTTCTAATCTTCGATACCTGTTAATATACATCAATTTCTAATCTAAATACATCTAAATACTTGAAGGGTTAGCCCTTAAATGCGAATGTTGCCTTTGGGCATACTCAGCAGTCTCTCTTCTAAAATCTTGAGAATGAACTGAAGCTCTAATACCGGTTGTTGCCAATAGATACATACTAAAATTGTTGCCAGTATCACAGCAGCAGATCTAATCTATTTTATATACCGTTGACTTCCAGAGTATCTGCAACAGTTTTTTTTCTTAGATAAGTAGAACGAAGTGAGCGGCGAACTCAAGATGGATGTTTACCTTCTGATCGTAAGAGTTACTTTATTAATTATATTACACGACTAAAACACTACAATAATCAATTGACGACCTACAGATGGCAGTCTGAATGCTGATAACAAATAAAAATAAATTTTTGTTTTTTTGCACTTATGCATTATTTTCTTTGTTTGTATTCTTTAAATACCATATATAATTCTACAATATTTGTGGAAATACCTTATCTTTATTAGTAGTTACCAAATTCATCCAGTCTTTTCGTCATTATAGAATTTTATCAAAGGAATTTTTTCTGAGATAAAGCTCCAGTGTCGGTTTGGTTGATTAAGCAGGTGTTTTTTCTAGCCGTAGACCATGCTTAAAACAAAATAAGTTTTTTTAAAGTATTTTCCATGTTTTATTCACTGTAAAAAAATATCCGTTTTTTCCTGGACTTTCCGTATATTTGACGGTTTTAAAGCTGTTTTTTGTTGACAAAACGGTTTTCCTGCGTTGCACTCAACCATAAACGGTTTTAAAACCGTCAGTTCAAATTCTATTTTCGTCATACGGTATTGTTTTCCGTACGATAACTTTCCTTTTCTTAAATGTAATTTTATTGCATTCATTTCACTAAATATTTTAATAGGGTTCCATCTCCGCTATTGTTTACATGTATTAACCTGTTGTCACTCATGAAAGCTAGCCTTAAAATATGTGTTCTACTGGCAATAGTTGATATTTACACCACTAAGTGGCGCCACTGAGCTATAGTGACTTTAAATTAAAATAGATTATTTTTTACTTCATTTTGAAGTCTCCGGTAGTCTAATGGTTGAGCGGCTTGCCTTTTATTTTCTATGAACGCGGTTTCGATCCCCGGCTCGGAGGTGTTAGAAATTTGTCACCATCTTGCATCGAAATCGTCAAGTAAGTTCGACAAAAGTATAATAAAACTAATTGAAATTAATAATTAAGCCTTGATTAATTAATATTCTTAGTGATAATATACATCAGCACATTTCAACTCGAACAGAAGGAAAAACAACTCAACTCAGTCGATGGCGTCACTTACTTCGATGACAATTTTTACGGAAAACTTGATTTCATATGGTAAAAACCAGTTGTGACTACGGATTTACTTTGTAACTTTTACGCGGGAAAAACTTGTTCCTGTATGGTAAAAAACCGTTGTGCCTACGGATTTACTTCGTAACTTTTACGGTTTTGCACAACCAACCCAGCTGCCGGTTTAAAACCGTAAATTTTACGGGATTTTTTTTACAGTGTTGAAGAAATGAATTTCAAAAAGCAATTTAAAATCAATTTTTAAAAAATCGGACTTTTAAGGGTGAAACGGAAAGCCGTGGTCTACGTCAAAATGTTCTTGCTTTTTGCCACTTTAATATGTAGAATTATGAGTAACTTTTTTCTTTTATTTAAAATATTCATTTTATCGATGTTATAAGAATGGCCGACTTCCGAATTGATTATCTCACAATATTCTATCATTTGAAGGGTTCAGTGTTGAAGGAAACCAAGTCCATGTTTTGTCTATTCTTTATTAAAACCGGCATGGCAGAAATGTTATGTTTTCTGTGTAATAATGTTTCAAGTCCATAGTTCAATTTCGTATCCACCAGGCAGCAAGTATAATTAGAAGTCCACTGTTATTTTAGACTAGAAAATCACCCTCGTGGTATGACGGGTGCAAATTGCCTCTTCATTCGATTTGACGTGTTTAAATAGATATATATGCGAGGGAAATGTTTAACGTTGATTGAAAACAAATAAAATAAACGTATGTTGTATGACAGGGAATATTTTTTTATTTACATATTTCTTTATTCAAAAAACCACTTGGTGAACAACATTTCGTGTGAAGTATCTTTCGTTGTTTAACATTTTTATTATAATTCAATAGCCATGAAATTCTCGGCTTGTCAAACGTAAGTCAAAAGTTAAAATTTCAAAGGAATTCTTTTTCGAAATTATAATCACTACAAAGCACTTCTCTGCTTGTCCAACGTTGCCAAAAAATATTATCAAATTATATCATCACGATTGTAATATATAATCAGATGCATCGTGGCGTCCATACTACATATATCACGCGCATGACATACCACTGACGTAATTTACTACTTTCTATTAAAAAAACATAAATTAAATTGAAATATATGATTAATATAATTTAAAATTTCTCGGGAATTATTGATCATAGCGAGATAAATTTTATAGCAATCGATAGAAATTTTTATTTCACTATCTCAGAGATATTAAATTTGAAATTAGAACGACAATGACTCTTTTAAATTTAAAATTACTGAAATTTATGTTCTCTAACAATGAAATAATGCTGTTTAACGTCTCGCAGTGTTACGGCACGAGTTTTATTGTTAGTGACGTCAGAGCGTTACCGAGAGACAGATCTGGGCTATTATATTAGCAATGCAGCTAAGCAATTTTCGGACCTTTTCTCTCCGAAATGAATCTCGTGTACTCTAGCATCATACTCAAGAAATAGCCTTTCTTTATATAAAAATAATTTATTTAGGCTATTTACATCTTAGTTACAAATAAGCGTTGTTCAGTCGGACGAAAATTTTTTGCAGAATTCTCTAGTCAGGCAATAAGGTTTACCATCATTTCACAGCTCGCGCGACAGTCTGCGTCCCGAGCCAAAAACGTCTGAAGCATCAGACTAAAATAATAGCCGTTATTTATATCAAAAATAGTTTATTTGACTATTTACATAAAGAAGCCGTTTAGTCGTACATAAAAATTTCAAGCTTTCCAAGTTTCAAATATTAAATCAATTAAAATTCTTCACGTTACGTACGCAGTCTGCGCCTCTCAAAACAAAACGTCTAAAAATAAATAATACAGCCCTAGTCAGTCTGTATTTGATTGAATTCGGATGTAAATAATATTAAAACTCGACCCAATAACTGGAATTCCTAATCAAGAAATAAAACTAAACTGCAACGATTAAAAAAAATATCACATATTATAAACAATAGTTTACAGAAAAATATTACAGGATATTCAGCCTTAGAAATCTAGCTCTAAATAGTGAAACACACATTTCGTATAGTAGCATCTCAGACACTCTTGGTCAAAGAAAAAAAAATAATAATGATAACAGATTTAAGGTATGAATACAGACACATTAAATAGTTCTGCATGCGCTTTGCTGTCTAGAAATACGACTGTTAACATACCAAAAAATATAAAACAACCATAAATCTTAACTATTTTTTTAATGTAATAAAAGTCCTATTCCTAAAAAAAAATTTTTGCTTTTCTTTTGCCGTTTTTTCCTAAGGAATCCTGACGAAACTGCATGGCCTGGAGTTGCTGTCCCTAAATCGATCTGAATCCAAATTGCTTTATAATTCATAACTCCATGTATGAGGAGAAAGAGAATCTAGTTCATCCACACCACACAAAAAAAAATGCGCATCGGGTGGTTCTAATCAGCAGTGCTCACGCAGGCGGTCTGATCTGGCCGATGCATCAGTAATCTTTTCAATTAAATAGATCTTTGCTAGCGAGAGAAATAGGATCATGGTCAGTGACACCTGTGAAAAGAACAACTACGAGCATGGTGGTTCAGTGGTAGAATGCCTCACGTACGGCCTGGGTTCCATTCCTGCCGATGCCTCGATCCTTTAATTTAATATACTTTCTGCGAAGAGAAATAGGAGTTCATGGCACACCTGTGAAAAGAACACTACGAGCATCGTGGTCAGTGGTAGAATGCTCCCTGCCAGCGCGGGGCCGGATCGATTCAGCCCGATGCATAGGTTAATCTTTCTAAATTATAGATCTTTATGCGAGAGAAGAGGATCACGCTAAACCATGTGAAAAGAACAAAACAATCGGTGGTCTCAGAGAATGCCTGCCTGCTGATACGGGCGGCCTGGGTCTAATTCCCCAAATGATGCCTGTACCTTTTCAATTTAATTAGCTCTTTTGCTATGCGAGAGAAATAGGTTCAGGTCATAGCACACCTGCTGAAAGAACAACACGAGCATCGGTGGTTCAGTGGTAGAATGCTCGCCTGCTACGCGGCTGGCCCGGGTTCGATTCCCGGCCGATGCATCGGGTTAATCTTTTTCAATTTAAATAGATCTTTTGCTATGCGAGAGAAATAGGATCAGTTCATGGCACACCTGCTGAAAGAACAACACGAGCATCGGTGGTTCAGTGGTAGAGATGCTCGCGCCTGCCACGCGGGCGGCCCGGTTCGATTCCGGCCGATGCTATCGGTTAATCTTTTCAATTTATAAGATCTTTTGCTATGCAAGAGAAATAGGATCGTTTCATGGCACACCTGTTAAAAGAACGCCACGAGCATCGGTGGTTCAGTGGTAGAATGCTCGCCTGCCACGCGGGCGGCCCGGGTTCGATTCCCGGCCGATGCATCGGGTAAATCTTTTTCAATTTAAATAGATCTTTTGCTATGCGAGAGAAATAGGATCAGTTCATGGCACACCAGTTCATGGCACACAGGCAAGCGTGCGGTTGTGTTTTCAGGAGCTCCGTGAATTTTGATGTTTTTAATGATAAGTATTTGATTTTAATCAAATTTTTTGTCATAATTTTATTCCCTAGTGTCCCCTGAGTAGTCGGGTGGTGTTTCTTTTGAATTACACCCACTATATCATAAGATAGGGGGCTCTGAAAAGGGGCCTAAACTTTGACGGTGTTTTTAGTGAAGAAGTTTTTATCGTATGGTTTTGATTTTTTGTACCCAAATATTTGACCATGTTCTCTATCTATCTGTGAAGTGTGGTGAATTTCGGTTCATCGGGGGAGATTTTATACCCATTTTTATACTGTGTTTCCGTGATTCATCGTAATGGCAGCCATTCCTTCCTGATTTGGGAAACGCCTACCATTAGTCTTGTTCTCCAGTGTGGTGACCTCGCCCTTCGCCGTTACGTCAGGTTTTGGCGCTGCCCGGATGATCAAGCTGTTCCACTAAAGGTGATTTTTCTGCCTTCAACATCTGCCGCAACATCTCTTGCAACATCGTTGTTTACTTGGTGACTCTGCAACATCGCCAACGACATTTTTTGTGGTGCCGTACTATATACTATATATTCGACCTTATACTACTGTGGTTAATAGTGTCTGTGCGGTTTTTGCACCAGTGCCTTTTACACGGTGTCTGTGGAACCTGGCGCCCACTTAGTGGTGCCCTTAGTACCTGGATATTCTGGTGCATCGCCTTGATCGTTGGATTCGGAGTTTGGCCGGTTCTTCGCTGGGACTTTCTGATTGGATGCAAGTTGGTTTTGATTATATACCATTTTTATATTTCACTGAAGTGTTTTTATTGTTCTATTTATATTGCATGTGTGTGTTTGTGTTGTGCGTGGATTTTAAAACTTTTATTGTATCTGTGTTGGATACTGCTGCCCCTTGTTGGGCTAGTTTTGGAATATTAGGATGGCTAAGAAGGGAACTACCCAGAAGGGTAATGCCCCAGATAAATCTGGGGAGGGTTCCCAAGCATCTAGTAATGATAAGTACGCAAATGAGTTAAGAATAATGATCGATAAATTAAATCCAGGTGATTATACGGAGGGGGCCTTCCCCACAATTCTCGAATGGGCAGTTCAAGACACACCTGCTGAAAGAACAGCACGAGCATCGGTGGTTCAATGGTAGGAAGCTCGCCTGCCACGCGGGCGGCCCGGGTTCGATTCCCGGCCGATGCATCGAGTAAATCTTTTTCATTTTAATTAGCTCTTTTTCTATGCGAGAGAAGTAGGATCAGGTCATGGCACACCTGCTGAAAGAACAACTCGAGCATCGGTGGTTCAGTGGTAGAATGCTCGCCTGCCACGCGGGCGGCCCGGGTTGATTCGGCCGATGCATCAGTTCCTTTTCAATAAAGACTTTTGCTATGCGAGAGAATGGATCAGTTCATGCACCTGCTGAAAGAACACACGAGCATCGGTGGTACGGTGAGAGAATGCTCGCCTGCCACCGGGCGGCCGGTTCGATTCCCGGCGATGCATCGGTTAATCTTTTCAATTTAAATAGATCTTTTGCTATGCGAGAAATAGGATCAGTCGGCCACCTGTGAAAGAACAACACGAGCATCGTGGTTCAGTGGTAGAATCTCGCCTGCCACGGGCGGCGGGTTCGATTCCCGGCCGATGCTTCGTGAATTTTTCAATTTAATTAGCTCTTTTGCTGAGAGAAATAGGTTCAGTTCAAGACACACCTGCTGAAAAACCGCGCAGCTCGGTGGTTCAGTGGAGAATGCTCGCCTGCCACGCGGGCGGCATTCGTCCGCCGATCATCGAGTAAATCTTTTCAATTTAAAGCTCTTTTGCTATGCAGAGAAATAGGTTCAGTTCACACACCTGTGAAAAAGCCCGGCATCGGTGTTCGGTGAGGAATGCTCGCCTGCCACCGGGCGCGGGTCGATTCCGCCGATGCATCGTGTAAATCTTTTCAATTTAAATAGATCTTTTGCTATGCGAGAGAAATAGGATCAGGTCATGGCACACCTGCTGAAAGAACAACACGAGCATCGGTGGTTCAGTGGTAGAATGATCGCCTGCCACACGGGCGGCCCGGGTTCGATTCCCGGCCGATGCATCGGGTAAATCTTTTTCAATTTAATTAGCTCTTTTGCTATGCGAGAGAAATAGGTTCAGTTCAAGACACACCTGCTGAAAGAACAACACGAGCATCGGTGGTTCAGTGGTAGAATGCTCGCCTGCCACGCGGGCGGCCCGGGTTCGATTCCCGGCCGATGCATCGGGTTAACCTTTTTCAAACTAAATAGAACTTTTGCTATGCGAGAGAAATAGGATCAGGTCATGGCACACCTGCTGAAAGAACAACACGAGCATCGGTGGTTCAGTGGTAGAATGCTCGCCTGCCACACGGGCGGCCCGGGTTCGATTCCCGGCCGATGCATCGGGTAAATCTTTTTCAATTTAATTAGCTCTTTTGCTATGCGAGAGAAATAGGATCAGGTCATGGCACACCTGCTGAAAGAACAACACGAGCATCGGTGGTTCAGTGGTAGAATGCTCGCCTGCCACGCGGGCGGCCCGGGTTCGATTCCCGGCCGATGCATCGGGTTAACCTTTTTCAAACTAAATAGATCTTTTGCTATGCGAGAGAAATAGGATCAGTTCATGGCACAACTGCTGAAAGAACAACACGAGCATCGGTGGTTCAATGGTAGAATGCTCGCCTGCCACGCGGGCGGCCCGGGTTCGATTCCCGGCCGATGCATAGTGTTAATCTTTTTCAATTTATATAGCTCTTTTGCTATGCGAGAGAAATAGGATCAGTTCATGGCACACCTGTTGAAAGAACAACACGAGCATCGGTGGTTCAGTGGTAGAATGCTCGCCTGCCACGCGGGCGGCCCGGGTTCGATTCCCGGCCGATGCATCGGGTTAATCTTTTTCAATTTAATTAGCTCTTTTGCTATGGGAGAGAAATAGGTTCAGTTCAAGACACACCTGCTGAAAGAACAGCACGAGCATCGGTGGTTCAGTGGTAGAAAGCTCGCCTGCCACGCGGGCGGGCCGGGATCGATTCCCAGCCGATGCATCGGGTAAATCTTTTTCAATTTAAATAGATCTTTTGCTATGCGAGAGAAATAGGATCACGTCATGGCACACCTGCTGAAAGAACAGAGCATCGGTGGTTCAGTGGTAAAATGCTCGCCTGTCACGCGGTCGGCCCGGGTTCGATTCCCGGCCGATGCATCGTGTAAATCTTTTTCAATTTAAATAGCTCTTTTGCTATGCGAGAGAAATAGGATCAGTTCATGGCACACCTGCTGAAAGAACAACACGAGCATCGGTGGTTCAGTGGTAGAATGCTCGCCTGCCACGCGGGCGGCCCGGGGTCTATTCCCGGCCGATGCATCGGGAAAACTTTTTCAATTTAAGTTGATCTTTTGCTATGCGAAAGAAATAGGATCAGTTCATGGCACACCTGCTGAAAGAACAACAGGAGCATTGGTGGTTGAGTGGTAGAATGCTCGCCTGCCACGCAGGCGGCTCGGGGTCCATTCCCGGCCGATGCATCGGGAAAACTTTTTCAATTTAATTTGATCTTTTGCTATGCGAAAGAAATAGGATCAGTTCATGGCACACCTGCTGAAAGAACAACACGAGCATCGGTGGTTCAGTGGTAGAGTGCTCTCCCGCCACGCCAAAAACTAAAACCTTTCAAAATTATATTAAAAAGAAATGAAAATAAAATAAAAAATCACTTTGTATATATTTAATACAAATGACTGAATCACAGTATTTATCACTGTTATTTGTGATTTTTTGCTATTGAGTAGAAAATAACAGTTTTTTAAATATTCGTCATCCCTAGGACTTGTTACCGTAAAAATTTTGGAAAATCGATGAAAACATAGATTTTCCAATTTTGAGTGGAAAACGATCCTTGAACCTTTGACTTTATAATCTGAAACTTTCAAAGCAATCGGCCTAATATTTAGTGAGATATGAATTTATTTCGTCTTACACCTTATCAGATACCACGCCCACTTCCAATGTTTAAATCATGCATATTTCATTTGCAAGTTGCAAAACTACCTAATTTGATTAATTTTTTTCCCGTGAAAGCAAAGCAAGACAGTTTATTGAAACCGTAACGGTTTATTCTTTGTTTGTTTACAGTTTTCTGCTTTTGCTTCTCTTTTCTTTTGAATTTATCACTGTCTATTTTAATCATTTTGATAACAAAACAGTCTTTTTCAAGACTTCAGAGCTGTTTATTGCTTCATTGCATTTTAATAGCATTTGCAAATATGCCAAGAAATAAAAGAAAACCACATTCTCTTGCTATGAATAATAAGAGATGGAAGGCAAATGAATCAAAACCACCCAATGAAGCGGTAAGTGAATCAAATCTGCCAAATGAAGTTCAAATTTGCGATTGTAAAATTTTTCCGCGAAATCGAAATTAGATGCTGCAACTGATATTTGTGTTGAAAATAATGAATTTATTTTTGTGTCAACAAAGCTGCTTTCAAAATTGTTTTGTGATGCAGTTTGCCCTGACTGCCTTCAGAAAACTGTGACTTTGAAGCTCAATCCTAAATCTGGATTTTCAATTGAACTGAAGGTTATATGCAACTATTGTTGTGAAAGTATCAACTCGACTAACTCTTTTAACCATACTCATACTACATCATGTGCAGAAATAAACTTAAGTGTAACACAAGCGTTTTCACATATAGGGAAAGGGTACTCTGCAATCGAACAATTTTGTTTGGCGATGAATATGCAGCCATATCAAAGAACTTATAAGAGAAGAAGGGACACTCCGAAAACTTTGGCAGCTTGCCAAAAACCAATTCTGGCGAGATTTTGTAAGGAAGCAAACATTTAGGAAGTCTCGCCAGGTCCTGTTGCGCAAAAGAATGCGCAGGGGATTTCGTTTGTTTTGATCGTGGCTTGGTTCTTACTTTGGTTAACTTGCAACGGAATTTTTTTTTGTCGTCTTTGATTCTTCTAGCTTGCTTCTAGGTCTGAGAAAACAGAATCCAGCGTGAATTATGACAGATGCATTTCTTGCAACGCCACTCGTGCAAAATCGCAGGAGTTGAAATATTTTCGTTTCCCAAAAGACGAAGAAAGGTATGAACGAATTTTACTCATTTTTCAACCTTCGGCTTAATGTATACATAGTTCGTTCTCGTGTCAATAAATTTCTTTAATGCTCGCATTATGTTTTATAGATCCGCATAAACCCAGCATAACAGGATGGCAAGTCACACTGTCTGCTTTCCTTCTTCTGGTACCTGAATTGTTTGAAAAAAAGAAATTTGTCCTCCTCAGCCGCTTCAACCAAGATGCCTTAGAAAACTATTTTTCTCAGGTATGTTGTTCATTGCCTGAAATTAATTTATTTAATTATAAAATTTGAGTTTGGTAAAAGAAAGCTGAGTAAGTTAATAAATTGCTTTTATTTTATTGAACTTATTTAACACAACTTTTTCATCATTTCTTTAGGTATTCTTTAAAAAATTCAATGTCAAATTTCAAATTATTTGATTATAAACACAAATTTGGAAGGTTCAATTTATTCTAAAATTTAACAATATTTTTAACATTTAAGAAATCTTTTAAGGCTGTCTTAAATGAAAAATAAGTAAATTGTGTAAAATAATTTGCTGATTACTATAAAAAATACATAGAAATTTTAAAATGTTTACTAATTCCATGTGTTTAATTGATAATTTCTCTTTAGGTGAGGCGAATGACAATCCTACTCCAGTGGACTTCCTGTACCAGGACACGGATGTTATTAGCTGAATTGATGTTTGCTATGTGTGGAAATGCCAACTATGAGCCAGATTATAACATCATTCTTGAATCCACCCAAATTATCCCGCACACAGATGAAGATTGCCTAGATCTTGTTATTGATGAACCATCATGGATTGCCCAGAAGCACAGGGAAATTGGGATGATTTGGAGCTCAACAGTGCCACTTATGTGGCAGGGTACATGTCAAAAAAAATCTCTTCAGAAAATCTACTGTGAACTCTGCAAATCAAATATATGCCAGCAACGCAGCAACTGCCACTATTATTTTTTTGTCCTTTAAAGAGTTTTCTAACTCAAAAACCGGATTACAATATCCTTCGCAACTCTTTGTAAATTGTATTTGTAAACCCGGTGAAATTTTCAACTATATTTTTTCAAACACAAGTCATCAAAGGGGAATTTTGAAAAGATTAATAGCAAATTTGAGGGAAATTGAAAATTCTTTTTTGACTTGCAGTGAACATTCAACTGAACTTTGGGAATTGATAATAAATTCATATACCAGAACAATGCTGTACAAAAAATTAAAAATTATTTCCAAAAAACAAAGTAATTTTTTTAAAAAAAATTTCAATATAATCTATAAATATATATAGCCATCATTTATGTCTATTTTATTTTATATTTTCTTTAGTTCAATGTATTTTATATATATTTTAATTGTAGTCAAATATAAATGATAAATGGCAATTTCATTTCATTATTAAGATACACAATTACTGATGAATTGATTTTCAATGTATTAGTAAAATGCTTTAAATTTTGCTACATCCTATTTCATTTTGATTGTGCTTCCATAATTAACCTTTATCAAACTTGTTATGAAGGAATTACCCTCTTAAATAATTTGAACTGTATGAAAGAATATTAAAACTGTATTTTTCTATAAGTATGTTGTGATGGTTCTACACATCCTTTTTAATTTTAATTGTGTTTCCATAATTGAATCAAACTTGTTATGAAAGACTTACCCTCTTAAAGAATTTGAACTGTATCAAACATTTTGCAGCGTATACATCATTGTTCAATGTATTGATTATAAATTGTTATATGGTAACATTTTACTTGTAGTTTGTAAAATTATTCTATAAGTATGTCATAATGGTTCTATAGAAGTAGTCATTGGTTTATTTTAGTCGTAAATTTGGCACA
>BGPR01044097.1:0-12727 GCA_013235015.1 Araneus ventricosus | reverse complement strand
ACGCAAAAAATAATCTTTCAGTTTTTTTCAAAACTATTTTTGGCTTCTTAGTATATATTTCTAAGCCTTTTTAACATTAGTTATAAAAACTAAAAAATTATTCTATCGTAAAATGTTATAGAAAGTCTTAAATTGACGCAAAATCATCAATCTAAAATTCATTAGACTATATAAAAGAGACTTCTTCGTTGGTACTTTCTTTGTATAAAAATTAATTAATAGGATTATTGCTAACCAACAACTGTTTTTTTCTTCACAGGTTGTTAAAGCAATCCATCTAAGAAGCAAAACAATATCACTTACACATACATAAACACAGACATTAGTTTCATCGAATCTGTTTCATTATAAAAATAATCCGATTCAATATTTTTTATTCTCTCTTTGCCTTCAGGTAATTATCCGTCGTTCATTAAAAGTAAACGATTGTAATTAGAGAAAAGGATTTATCAAACTGTCAAGTATTTTGATAGGAAGCGTCTAGAGAAAAAAAGTAGGAAACTGAAGTATTAGGTGCAGAATTGTTTCCTTAAATTACTAATCAATATCATTAGTCTTTTACACAGCTTCTAAGTGGATGAGCTAAAGCAACAGCAAGCACGACACAGTCGCATTTGTTTCAAAATCCGAAATCGAAACTAAGGTCGCGCAGTTGAAAAATATAATTGCAAAGGATTATAAATACCAAATGCTTAAAAGAGAAAATACGGGGTTTAGATGCAGACATCCACTTGATCTTTATCTCTATCCCAAGTTCAATGTAATTACGCAATTAAGGAAATAAATTGCTTCGCTTAAGAATTTTAATTGCTCTTTTGTTTTAAAATGTAGAGAGATATTAAGATTGAAAAAAGTTGGAATCAAACGTGAGCGGGTATCTAATTTTCAAAAACTTATATAATCAAGATCTTTTTTCTGTTATTTTTTAAGATATGTCGACAATTTTTTACGAGTATCAAAATGAGTATTGAGAAAAGTGTTTTTAGCACTTTCTTTTTTTTTTTAGTAAAATCGGGTTCTCCTTTGATCTTCTAACCAATTATTTCTACTAATTGCGGCAGTTAAATGTAAAAATTTATTTGGGAAAAAAACTAATTTGTTGAAATTCTGAATTCAAAAAACGTTTTGAATGAATTCAGGTTGCCTGAGATGAGCATTGTTATTTGTTTTAATAGTGAGGAACTTTTCATTCATTATTGGAGATTCTTTAACAAACGGGAAAAATTTAAATTGTTAGCCAGCTATGACACAAATACATGATGATCACTTAACCCTATGAGCCCTATCCCGTCTCAAACCGCCCGTTCGACAGAAGCTGGATTCAGACGGTTTCGGGCGTCTGGGTGAATTTTTCGGGAGAAAATTAGTTTCTTTCTTTGTTGACAATTGATCGGGCAGCGATTGATTCATAGGTGTCGACCTCCTGGAATTTCTGTAAAGACCGTGACGATTCCATTCTGCTTTTGTGAGCGAAAATTCACTCCATGTTTTGAGGCAATATAATTCTCACTCCAGCCGGGTTCAGAGAGTTAAGTCCTTTAACTTCAGAATGACGGTAGCTATAGTCATGAAAGTGTTGTCTAGGTGTAGTAAAGTGGCTCTGCGCTACGCGATAAGACCACTAACAGCGCCCCCTGACGGAAATGCAAGTGGAAAGATTGAAGTAACGTTTCTACTTCTAAAATGATACAATATAGGGAAAAAAGTTAGTAACAAAGTTTTAGAGTATCATTGATTTAGTAGAAAAAGACGCCTTGGAAAAGACACGTTCCGAAGTTAAAGGGGGTAAGGGCCTTATGTAGGAACCCCTGAATAATCTGAATACAAAAGAATACCACTGTTCTGCAATCATGTTGAAGTGAGCGTTTCGAAGCTTCATTTCTTTGGAGAGAGAGGTCGCTAGGGGCTCATTCATCACACGACGAGAGTTTGGATTTAACTATAAGATCTCATCGATTTATATCGCAGCCAATTTTTACTTTCTCGTATACGAAGTATAAAAAAGAAATATTGTAATCGTCAAAAAATTCGATCTCAAGACTTTGATGAATTTCCACGTATTATAGAAAGCTCTCAGTCCGAAACAAAATATTTTTTAAATCATTGCTGCCTGCTTGTCTGTATGAATTAGATTAAAAATAAGGTTTTATCAATAAAATTGTAGGTGTCTATCAAACGGCTTGACTGTCTGTCGTTCTGTTTATTCATGCGTATGTGAACGCGATAATCAAACACAACAAACTAGATAAACGAAATTCGGTGTGAAGTCTTGATACCGAAACAGTAGACTTGTATCAAATTTTGGATCCAATCGATTGAAGGAAAGAGGTCCAAAACGCATACGCGATCTTCTTAAATATATTAGGAAGCTAAACACAAAACATGTCATGATGTTAAGTACGCTAGAAAATATAGAGAAGAACACTGCCTACCGCTATGGAGATAAATGTAAAGGTATTTCTAACCACTGCTTCTTAACACAGACAGACTGAAATCGAAAGTAACTGCAGCCATGCAAATCGAAATAACTATTTATCACATTTAACATTCAATAATTTATCAATTTGTAATGCTATTTTTAAGTGATTTCTCAGAAATTGAGTAACTTTTCTCGTTTTATAAATATAGCATTTCAAAATTGGAGTAGAGGCGTAATTACAGAATGGAAAGACTGGCAAAGTGCCAGTCTAGCCACCAGTTATTAAACGAGGTTTTTTTCACTAAAAACGCCTGACTCGATCCCATGCAAATGCATAAAACACCAGAAGGGCACGCTTTCGCCAATTATGCATTACTTTCAAATTTATCGCAATGCTGTTATGCTATTTTATCCTTAAAAAACGTTTAAAATGTTAAAATACAGCTATATTCAATCCTATCAACCATCGATAAGGATTGAAAATTCTTATCGATGCTTGATTTCCAGAATCGGAGCATGATTCTATGTTCTTAAATTTAAAAAAACTGCTTTTAAGGTTACAAAACAAAAGGTATTTAAAATTAGGTACTTACATCGACTTCAGAAAAGTTTTAAAGCTTTCAAAATCACGTTACTTAGAATCATTAAGCGTAACTCTTATAAATCTTTTTCCGCACTTTTATCTGCATACTTATTTATATCACAACAATTAAGAAAATAAATTTATACTTGTGTACTCATCAAGAGAATTTACAACCCAAATAGAGATAAAGACATTAAAACTTTAAGCTCTCTTAAAGTTTTCATCATCTCTTAGATTAAACAACTATCTTCATAATGAGCTGGTTTATTATTCAAAATGTCCAGCAATATCAGTTTAATTTGCATAAGTTTAGCTGAAAGTACATTATGAATAAAGGGTTTAAGTTTTGAGAGATTTAGGTTTAGAAATATTCTCTATATTAGGAAATAACATCAGATATTTAAACAGAAGGAGTAATTTAAACTCCTTTACAACGAATCTGTAGAAATTATGGCGCTTGAAATTTTTGATAAATTTTGAACAAAATTGCATAGAAGTGTTTTTATGCCGTACGTTTATTGAGACATATTAATATCTTATCTCAACGTTTATTAATAATTTATTAACTAATATGGGGTGATATGGAAAACTTACATATTTATTAAAATACATTTCAGTTAATTTGAAACTAGAAAAAAAAATCATCAATACATCTAATATTTTTTCGATTTTAGAATTAATATTGACATTTTTAATTTAAATATTTATTGGACTATCATTCCATTTATATGTTGGCAAAGATTTAAATAAAGTTAACTAATTAGGACAAACATCTTATTATTGCTGATCTCGTAAAATTAGTGTGTTTTAGTGCTGTTAATCTTATAATTTGTGAGGTTATAATAGAATAGATTACTCAAAAAATAGTGTCTCAATTAAATAATTGAGTTCAGTTACAGTTATATTTGTTTTGAGAACTTATGATTGGTGTTTTCATTTATAGAAAAAAATTACAGATAGTTGGAATCAGCATAAGAATATTTCACGATAAACACTTTGAAAGACTTTTGGTTTTCCACAGTTTCTACTGACGAGATGTGAACTACCAGAAACTAGGAAAATGATAACTTCACTTTTAACTTCAGAATTTTTAAATTCGTAGTAAGAATAACTGAAACGATTGTCTTCTCAGCTTCATTTCATTAATATAGATTTAAAGCCTTACCAATTTACCCTCAAACCTAACTTTAATTAATCCCACAAACACAGTTTCGTGATATGGCATTGTTAATAGTATCGATGCTATCTGAAATTTTTCTTTGGGGAACTTTTTCTGCCCATTCAAAAAGCATGCCATTCTCAAAGATACATTCTGAACGATAATAAAAGAACTCCTTATTAAACTTTGAATCACTTGAAAATAATTAGCAATAAAACCCTTAAAGAAGTTCCATGTTCAGACCCAATCAGGACCAGAATAATGATGATGCCGAAGTATCTATCGTAAAGGCAGCTATATTTTATTCACTGGATCCATAGGTGTCCTCTCTCCATACCCCATGACTACTAGAGAGCTAAACGAAATCCCTAGGAAAATTATATTTCAAGAACTCTCTCTTTACATTACAAAATAATTCTTTTTTTTGCCTGAACTTAGGCGTGCACGTGTAAATGTCTCAATTGTGGAAAGGGATTCATACTTCTTTAAATTTCTTTGATATTGGACCATATTTAAATATGTAACTATATCTGTTAAAGTGGAAATCCTGTATGTAATCCATTCATAGATTTATTATTCTACTTTACTCGTTCATATTTTCTATTAAAGTTACTTACTTAATTACAATAATACGTACTTTGCTGAACAGACTCTTCGAAAAACCAATTTTCTTTATTATTTCAATTTATATATCAAGCATTTTCGAAAACTTTTCTCAATCCTTATCTGCTAACATCTTATCTTATTTGTTTTGCATAAATATTTATTTCGTTTGAATGCTGACTAAATTTAAACTGCTTTCTGAATGGATTGTTAATTTCTTCTCTGCTTTTTGTATTATAATTATTTTCAAAATAAAAATGTTAAATTAATTTGTGAATACTAATCTGGAGTAATATTCAAAGACTTGGTCCATTTTATGTTTGATTCAGAGATATTTTTGTAGCATCTAATTCATATGTTAAGCTGAGACGACCCACTCGCTGTAAGCTTTGGAACTACTGATTGGAAATGGTTGAAATTTTGCACAGCGGTGTTTCAGTTCTTGTTTTTTTTATTGGCAACACATTTTTATTTGTTTCTATCCAATCATTTTAAGATATAATTTCAATAACTAATTCAAATTATAAAATATTACCTTTAATTCGTAAAAAGGCACAATTTTGTTTCTGTTATATAGCAATTTAATAGAATTTTTATAACACCGGCGGATTGTATCTAAAGGTATTTAAAAAATTCGGTAATCTCCTTTAACATTAAGAAGTCTAAATTTCAACTGCACAAAATTCATTATCTGTTTCTTTGATATGACGAAGTTCTATAATGTATTCGGGCTAATTTAATTTGGAGAATTCGAATTTTCGTTCCAAATTAGGTATTACCATTTGACGAAAATTGAGTTTCGATATGAAGATCTTGCGGAAGTCTCTAATTATATAACTATTAGAGACTATTTTTTATTAGTTTCAAGTGTGATAGTTAGTTCCTCAGTAACGAGCAACATTTCGATAATTTTGACTGACTGCACTTTGTTTGGTGCAGGCTCGACCGAAGAAGCCTTCGACAACATATCAGATATTTCAGTGCCACGCAGGTTAACGCTAGAAAAAAATATGTGGCAGATGTGCACGATGGTAGACAAATAGGCAAGAAAGAATTAAAATTACAGTTCAAGCCCTTTCCCCATCATTCTTCTAGTAGATAATGCTGATTATAGTCGAGACTGTTTGACAAAATCTATACCGAAAATGTTATAATATGCCTTTTGGTAATAGTAAAAAAATAAATAAAACTAATGTGAATGCAAAATGTATCTTTAGCCATTTTTTCGCTCCTTTTATTGGAAAAGCAGAATTTCATTTCGCACTTAAACTTGTTAGAAACAGTTTTTAAAAAGTGATGTTCCTCGTGACATTTTATAAACAAATATGATATGTGGATAAGCTGCTTAAAGTGCTTAAACTTATTGTCCTAATGATTAATACTGTTCTTACATTAAAACTGTATTTAATTTTAAATTCTATTCTTAAAAAACATTCAGTGATATTCGCTCAAATACCACTTTGCTTTATATCTAAAGGAAAATTTCAATAACTGCTTTAAAATCAATATTTGCAATATATCAAAGATATTAGAAGAATTCTTGTTCATATGACCTAAATGTGTCGAATGTTACTATACTGTAAAAAAAAATCCTATTTTTTAACTGTGGAATCCATAATTTTCTACTCTTCCAACAGAAGAAACAAATTCAGTAATTCAGTGTCAGCACCCAGTTTATTGATATTTGCTTTAATTTTATTTATCAAATATCTTTGCAATTGACAAAAGAATCTTTTATTGATTCCACTTAAGTAAAGCATTAGAATGAAGCACCAGAAGCAATGATAATACTTCAAGATAGTTAGTTTTCTTCTAGTATTGTATCATCACCTTAATTATAAAATAAGAATTAAGAAATGTTGCTTCTTTTTCAACACCTAACTCAAAAAAAGTAACTTACTTTTTTTATTTTCTGTGAACGGAATATTTCAAAACACTTACACATTTGACTCCATTTGAAAATTAAAATCATCGATTGGCGTTAGTGAAAATGTTCGAAGGCCCTTTTCTAAAGAAGAATATCGAAACTAAAGATACATAAATATGTATGAAGAGCGAAAGAAATGCCTGATTCTTATTGCTTGCTTCTCTCCTGAAAAATGCTCCTTCGAACAATATTATGCGTAAATTTGGCGAGGAAAGAAATTCCTCCTCAGTAAGATTGAAGTCAGAAGGAAGGGATTCATCAGTTTAAGTTAAAGCGTCTTAAAGTTGAAGCGTTGAGAGAGGCTTCGACTCCAGAAAAAGCAGTTTTCTCAGGAAAAAGTGACAGCAATGAATAATGGAATAGCAGAAACGCGGATAAATGCAACGCTGTCAAGCCAAAAAAAGATTTTTTTTCTTGGTTTCATATTCCTCCTCGCATGGAAGACTTCCGTTTTCTTTTTCTCATTTTTCACTGTAGAAGGCGATGAGGTTATTTAGCCATTTTGTTTAGTACGTTTTCATGTGAGGTAGAATGTTTGAAAAGATATATGTTCCGTTGGACTAGAGTATCTGACAAATTAATTGCGTAATATGGTGTATGACGTAGAAATTTTGAAATCGACTTTATGCTCCACATGAGATGTTAGACTTAGTTCATACAAAGCATAATAACTTCTCCTCAGGTTAGAAATTATCTCATTTCAACATAATCTTATCGGAGCATTTATTTTCCTTTCAAATCTGCGCAAATTTCAGGAATTACAAAAGCAAAATCGTTTCTGTCGCCGTATTTCACATCTAAAGCAAAATTAATGCTCGAATATCAAATTTCATTATTCTAAACGAAAATTTTGAATATCTAATGTTGAAATAAAATTATGGACTTTCATTAAAATCTTGCGAAACAGCAGGCTTTTTCGCCTAAATAAAATTGATGTGGTAATATAGAGTTATATGCACATAAAAGTTGATGCTCGAATATTTTCATAAATTCTGGGTCTCATAAATAATTTCTGGGTCTATTCGTCTCGAATAATTACTCAAATTTTTTAATCTCTGATATTAAAATAAAATTATGGACTTTTACTGGTGACTTGGTAAACAACATGCTTTTTTACTTGGAATAAAGCTGTTGTGTTAATATAAAAAGATTGAAGCATACTCAACAAATAAAATTTGTTATCTTAAAATAATTGCTAGCATGTGATATGTTTTATCAAAATAAATTCTTAACAATTTTTATGTTATAATACTTGTTGATTTTGACAGAAATCGACGAAAAATATTTTTCACGGTTTTTATATGGCCATGCAAAATTTTAGTTCATTCGCACAAGTAGTTTAACAGTCACAAGAAATTTTATTGATTTCCTGTAATGCGACACATAACAATGAGCTAAGGGGATGCATCCCCTACTTTAGAAAAAGTAATAACTTTTCTGAGTAGACATTCGAAACGCATATTGCGCAGTTATTTAGTATAGCAAATCTTACTTTTCATTCGTTGTTAAAAAAAGAATGCATCAAAAATACTGCAAAACGAACTCTAGGGATTCGTTTTCCATTATTTCGTACTACTGGGAATGACTTTTTTGAGCATTTTCTCTCCATTTTAGAAAGAAACAGAAATAATCATCATCCGAAACGAAATGAGATCATCCGACTTAAATTCGTGATAATTATTATATAAATTAATAGATGGTAAAAGAATATTATTTTAAACAATAAAAACAATTTAATCTTACGAATCCCAGTAGTTTTGGATAACACAATAATTTTTGAAAATTCACATTATAACGTTGCGCATATAAGACTATGTAGGATCTTAGTTTAATAATTAAAATTTCGTTAACATCATCAACATATGTAAAAACCTCTTATTTTGTGCCAAATTTGTTCTTCTCCATGAAAATAATTCTAAAAATTAAAATGTTGTTCCGACTATAGTTGAATTTCGAGCTTCAGAACAAGTAAAAGAAAGCAACTCTATACTTAAACTTCTAAAGGTAGCTGTTCTTGTTGAAAGTTCATATTGATGCGATCGAATGTTTATTCAACTATTTTTCTTTTTAATATAATTATTATCACTGACATATTTTTAGGTGAAAATCCTTCGTTTTTTATGGCTTTAAATGAACTATTTTTGTAAAGTTCGATCATAAATTGTGGTTTTAGACCTTGCTGAAGATGCTGATAGGTAATTTTATGAAGACATCCTTTAGAGTAATTCTGTAAAATCTTAAATTCTTGTTCCGATCTGAAATGTTAGAAATGTGATGATCAAGAGCATTTATAGATATATGCGTATTCTAAACTTATAATAAAATTCTTCAAATAATAAATATTCAAATTTATAATGAAATGTGAATAGTACCGGCTATAAGCTAGCATTTGAGAAAAAAATCATTCTTTAAAATGCAACTTTCAAGCTTAAGTTTTGTTTACCGAAAAAAGAATGTAAGAAATTCATGAATCTAATTCTGCTTTGGTTATTTTTTTGAGTGGGATTTTCTGGCACAAGACCCATTTTTGACCATACTACGCCAAGCATATGGTTAAAAGTGAGTTCAATGACGTGGGTAAAAAAGTTAAACATTAAAAAAAATAGTTGTTTGAGCAATTAGAAATTTAATTATGAACTATATATTGATGAACTATTATTGAATATTAACCAAAAGAATGCAAAAATAGCAAAAGGATTGAAATTAATTCTGATTTGGAAGCTTGCGCTTATCCTGTGTTCAGTCTCCTTTGAAATGGAAATTATCATACAACACATTTTTATATAAGAATAAATATTAGCACATTTTTCAAATATGATCTACATTTAATATGGCGTTCTCTTAATAAAACAACATAAATAAAATAAACTCATTTGATTATTAAAATAAAAGTATTTTAAACTGATATAATTCAATAATGTCGTTTAACGAGTTACAAGAAATTTTTAAACCAAAGATAAAATTTTTAAAGAATTATCACATAATTGTACATATCTTATAACTGTACGCAGAGTGGACGAAAGCAATTTTGGGAAAGGGGAGCAGTAGGCAAAGTAAGAATTGCAGGAAGAAAACGGAAGTAGTCTCACCTGGGAAAAACACATTGCATTTACTTTGGTAACAGCGTTTAACCGTGATTACAAGATTGATATTACCTTTTGGTGTTTAGGTGTTTTATGGCGCAAGAGCCATTGATTTGACTATGCTGCGCCAGACACAAGTGGAAGTAATATTACCTTTTGATATTTCAAATTATGATCCTAGGGGTTTTTCTACTTACACTATCATTACTAACACTATCATTACACTATTATTATCAAAGTTTAAAATGCTGCGTGAAAAACTGGAAGATATTTAAAATGAACACTTAGCTGAAAGCTTTTTATCTCCTAACCAGTGGTTCCTAGCCTTTATTTCCCCCTTACTCTTTAATGAGGCCTTTTATGTTTGTGTACCCCCTATTTTTGAGTTTTCCTAACCATCCCTCTTCGCGACGAAGTTTTTATTAATAATGTTAAGACCTTATGTTAGAGTAAAAGTCAAATGACTCGATATAACATAATAACATTCGTTTGATTTGCTTTTGATTTTCGATTTTATATTATATTTTTTATAATAGTATTAGTTCCAAGTCCCAACAAATGAAAACAGCATTGGAATAATTTCGCATTCACTTATAATGAAAGCTAATAATTTTTCATCGTGATAATCAACTATTCAAAAGGAAAACAATTTCAATGCGGTTCTTGAACTTGTTTCATGAAGCCGAGTTTTATAAAATCAAATTCAAACGAAGACATGCATAATCATGCCTATAGTTACGTCAAACCTACAGGGATATTTATTCTTAATATAAACATAAGATGAATATGTTCTTTCCAAAAATTCTGTGTTCTTGAATGGTTTCAGATATTTTATTGCTTTAAAACTGAGTTATTAGAACACTTCTATCTTTTCTTCCGTTCTGCGTTCAGACTTTCACTTTTTTTCCTAATTTTCAATAATTTTCACTCTTGACAAGAATTTGGGGGAATAAAAATTTAATAACTTTTTTTTAATTCTGTATGTTTTTCGTTCCCCGCCATTACCAGGGCTACTTTCGCGTGCCTTTAACCAGTCTGTCGAGTAACCCCAGGGGTACGCGTAAAACAGATAAGGTACCTCTGTTCTAAACATGTGCAGAGTGTTTCTAAGCATTCATCATAAATTCCAAATAGCGTACTTTTATTTATAATTAGCGAAGCTGTAAATAAACTTAGTATGTTTAATGTTGTTTCTAATTTGAAGATTTCACTGCCTCATTATAGATTTTAACTAATTTGAAACCTGTTTGCAGTTAGTTTTCTAAATCAATTTTTTTTTCTTTTAAGGGTAGCTATTATTTAAGTCCCATAAAGTAATAATTTTCTTGATATTGAAATGTGTTGTGAACATTCATATAGTTTTATTAAAGGATAGCAATTTAGGATAGATTATTTGCGGGTAAAGTACCTACGAATAAAACGTTATTTGCGGGTAGAGTATCCACGAATAAAACGTTATTTCCAGGTACAGAACTTAAGAATAATTTGAAGGCGCTGTGCCCCAGTTGCCGGATCTCGTGTGATCGCTCTCGTTAAGTAGCATCGGACGCGGCCACTACTTGGGAGGGCGATCCCTTCGAAACATTGCGCGTTGTTGGCATCCTTTTAAAGTCTGATTCATGGACTTGGTAATTTAAGCAAGATCAAATGGGTTTTGTCACAAAAGGTATTGAACCTAGGGATAAAACCTTATTTTCAATTTAAGAATAAATAATTAAGATGTCGTGAACATTTTTCCTTAATTTTAATAAATATTAAAAAAGATTTTAAATATTATTCTCAGCAATGTTTTTCTTTGTTGGGCTTGATATCAAATTATTTCGATCGTCTCTACAAATATTTAATTTTGTTTTTAGTCTATGGTTAAAAACTGTGGTATAAGATGCTGTTTTCTTCTCTGGATAATGTGATTTGCTGGTACCGTACCTTTGGATGAAACGTTATTTATTGGTACTGAATATTCTGTTCAATTTAATTTTATTTCTATGAGAGTAATTGAAATGATCTCGAAACAAATATTTATACATTTTAAAATTTAGAACGCATGCAAATTCTGAGAAGGAGAAGGAAGTAAGAATAGGAGTTATTTTAAATATGTCTGAAAATTAACTACGTTTGGAAAAAAGAGCAAAATAGAATGAAAAAGTGAATTTTATAGACGTCACTTTTAAAAATGATTAGTCAGTATTCAAATCTTAAGCATATTAGCCATGCAGCTGCGAGGAGGAAACAAGTAAGCCAACGTGTTTGCCGGATTCGAACCTACGAGCTTTTGAGGAGTAGGTTAGGATTTTACAACCTTGCCCCTCAGCCGTGACATGAGACGGTACGGTATTATTTAATTTCCTGTCTTAAATCTTCTAGATTATTAAAATTTTTAACGAGAGTTGATTCTGCATTTTTTATTGAAAATTTTCTTTCTGTCTATGGGGTTATAAGCAGATTCCAACTATTGATTCCCGACATCCGCAAAAAGTTTTTTTTTAATTTCGTAAGACGTTATTTGGGTTTATGGAACTCTTCAGGATTGGAAGTTTGATTTTTATCGTTAATTTGCCAAGAGGTTCAATTTTATCACTGAAAAATTCAGTAAATGTATTGTCTCTAGCAAATTAAATCAAATGAGTACGGAAACGAGCACAAAAAATTATCAAATGAAACGGAAACCAAAGGCATCGCATGTCTCCTATGAAACATTGAAAATTCGATCAAAATAATATTAATTTTTATTTTAATGTGCTCATTAATAATCTGAAGTACAAGAAGAACATTTCGACATTTCTATAGAAGCATACTGAATTTAACAAAAGAAGAAAATAGAATTTTATCCTTAAGTGCTGAACCTGCAAATAACGTTTTATCCGTAGGTACGGTACCTGCAAATAATCACGCACTTCATTAAAAGCATTTGCAGAATAATTTATAAACTTAAATGGCAAGGAATATTCCATAA
>BGPR01044096.1:0-12728 GCA_013235015.1 Araneus ventricosus | reverse complement strand
CTCGAAAACAACAAGTGTGCTTTTTTATATTGAATGGATATGAAGTTAAGGAGGAATGAATAAATGTCAATTTAAATATCCAATGAAAGTGGCATGACTGAATTTTGTTCATATTCTATTAGTTGTTACAGAACTAATATAGACAGACAAATAAGTTTCACTTTGGTTAGAATCAAGTTCAAATTTATAAATATTTAACTTTCGAAAACAACTTTTTGCGTACTTACATTAAACTGATATGAAGTTACGGAGAAATGAAGCAGGTTTCATTTAAAATCCCCAGTGAAAGCAAATTTTAATGCCAGGATTTATTTATGTTACATGAACTGTTATTTAGCAATACGGATTTTGAATGGACAACTTTACTCTCAACGAAACTTAATTTTTCCCCGTCGGCTTTGTTTGGATATAGTTTATTAGCTTAATTTTAATATTTTGGGGGAGTTAATATAAAATTAAAAACTGCTGTGCAACATTTGTAATGAAATATTTTCATACATTTATTGTGTTCATCTCGTTTTCCATATTTATATTTTTGTTCAGTTTGTTATATATGCTATGTTTCTCTTTAAAATTATTTAAACTTTCATGACTCCAAATGTAAATTCCAATCAAGGAATTCTTTACAGAATTATTTCAGCAAGCAGGGCTATGCTTAACTCATAAGGTTTTAATCTATGATTCAGAGAATCTGTAGGTCTCCACTATAAGCAGGATAACTTGAAATAATACTAAGGCTAAGAAAAGCCTTCTTTCTGATTCTTCAAGGTTTCTAAGCAAAAAAGAGGAAGTAAATCAGTCTAATTTAAAGTATTTAAATGAATTTTTTAAAGAAGATTTTGAATTTTATCAAAATATATTATCTAGTTATAGGCGTGCAGCACAATTTTTTTAATGAAAGCGAATCAATCTCGAAACAAAAATAAGAAACTGTCGTTTCACTTCCATTAATTCATGTTTCATTCATTCATGTTCACATTCATGTTTAAAAATTAAAACATATTTCCAAGGTAGAGAAACTTCTTTCTACCCAAGTTTTAAAATGTTAGTACCTCTTTCATAATTTGATACACAATCTGAGCATCTTTCATTTTCATAATGTTTTCTGATGTCATAAATCCTTCCTAAAAGGTTTCTCCATCTGCAAGCTTTCAGCATGATGAAAATTCACCTACTGTGTCGTGAGCTAGCTTTATAAATATACCCGGCCGTTATATCTGTATATGGTCGTCACAGCTTCACGGAAATTCATAATGGAAACCTGTGAATATTTTAATAAAACGCAAATATGTCCTATTTGATACTCGAATAAGATGATGGAAATTTTAGCTCATGTTTGGATTAAATTTTGAAGATGATTTTATATGAAATATTTATTTTATTTATGCATTACATTAGAGGTTTTTATGAGAAAAGGTTTTGAATATTGGTAGAGAAAAAATACCTTGATATATTGGCTGTTTTATTGCCCATTATAAAGAAGACACTATTAACAAATAAAAAATATTCCTTCCTGTTTTATTTTAGAACTTCATTTAATTTAAATCTTAGAAGTTTGATTTTCAACATGCTCTTAATGGACCGTCAGATACATTCCTTAACTTTAAGATCTAATATATATGGCTTATCATAAGAATATAATTTAGATGTCATATTGTAGCCAAGGTATGCTCATTAATTTCGATTTTTTTTTTCGCCTTAAAACATGAATAAGTGGCTGAAGAAGAAAAGGTATAGAATTTTTCTGTGAATATCTAAAACTGTCAAAATAAACCGAATATATAAATAAATATTATCAATTCGAAACAGTGATATTACAGTATTTAACAGTCGTGATCTATCTTAGAGATATCAGCAGTGGCGGCTCGTCCCTTAGGGCTGCAGATCTGCAGCACCCACCTGAAATAATTTTTTAAACTTGTAGTTTTCGTTTTGAATCGTATTTGCTTACGAAAATGCAAAAAAAGTAATAAAAAACTGAAAAAAAAGGCATAAAATGAATCCAAACAAAGAGAGACGCAGGTCTGAGCTGCAAAATAATCTCGGCCGCCCGCCCCCGGAGGGCGGGGCACTGAGTAGAAAACCCGGAGTGAAAAAAGCAACTCTTTCTTCCTTTAGCTTAGAAGGGCAATGGGCTGAAAGTCAACACAGCTCTGGCTGGCACGGAGCCAACTGAACGAAAGAAAGGTGCTCTTTTTTTAATATATATATATATATATATATATATATATATATTGTCACTCTTACACAAGTTTCAATCTCATTGGCTGTTTATGAGTTTCACTTTGGGTTCGTGTTGCAACGATAGATTCAAGCAAATAATGCTATTCTAAAACTTTCAAATGTGTAGAGTATTTCAGTAAAAAATGCATGTAATATGTTTTAACTTAAAAATAAATTTTCTGTATATGAGTTATTTGATATTCATTTTTGAAAGAGTGCTATCGAGTGAACTGGGAAAGGAGGGAAGTGTATATGTGGAGCTCCGATTGTTATTATCATTATTATTTTTCGTCAGAGGAATCGTCACATGAACAGTCGCTTTAATTTTTTTTAGTAAAACTAATAGAAAATGTCATATGCCGGTTATTTACTTTGTTTGAAAAGCAGGAAATTTCTCATCTGGATTTGGAATTTAAAAATTTGGCCTACTTAGTGATAAAGTAGCTTTTAAAATTGTATTCTCTTGATAAACATTTTTTGCAACCGTCTTCGTTTCTGAACTCACGAGCCGCCACTGGATGTCAGGTACCCCAAAGATAACCATTCTAAAGTAAAAGAAGTTTCTTGTTGGTATATGTTATATATAACATATGACACTATGTTTATCCTCCTTCATAAGCTTATGTCTGCGTCCGCCAACGACTGATCCGAAAGATATCGTGTTTCCTGTAACAAGATATCATATGAAGGTGTCTCTGATGCGAGGCAAATATCTATATGGAGATACTTTATTAAGGAAAACTGAAGTAATAATTGGTTTTCTAAATCGTATAAAGTGAATGAAAGTTTTTTTTTGGGGGGGGGATTTCGACAGAGACAATGTATTATGGCTCTCCTCCTTTTAATCTGCAATTTGGCTGAGCAACAAGCCTAGAATACTTTTACAATATGGATCCGATATTGTGCAATATTGAGAAAACTGAAGGGTATTGAAAAATATTGCAGAATATTTTACAGCAACAAGGTCTAAAAATATTTAATATAGAATTTTTTGAAGAAAGTAAAAACACTTTTTAAATTTAAAATAACGAAAATGATCTATTGAAGGATTAAAGGAATATATATATATATATATATATATATTAACAAAAAAAGACAACAAAACCACGTCATAAAAGAAAAACCGGAACAACAAAACGGAATATAACGCTAACATCCGGGACGCGTCATCAGTAAGGGAAATCTCGAACGAGCGTACACAAATTTATTTTCGGTGTTTTCTGAATACAAACTCTAGCAATAATGCTAAAAAGAGTTTGTTTCTCCGGAATATAGAACAAAAACAATAGTTTGAAACAAAGAAATAAAGTAAATAGTTCAAATCTAATTAAAAAATAAAAAGTTTAAGTCTAATTAAATTAAAATACATGAAACCCAATTTCAAAACCAATAATGTGAAACAAAAATGAAGAAAAACGTGTCAAAACTCATCCAATAGTCCACAAATGGACAGACAATGGATTCAGATGCAATAGCATGCGGCACGAGACATGAACTCGGTTATGGTGGTTGACAGTTAACGGTTAATGTCACGATTTTCAGTAAATATTTTACTAGGAGTGAGAGGTGAAGAGTCTTAGAAACTTTTGGCTGTCCGTGAAGTCTTAGGAACTTTTTTAAGAGTATCAGTATATAAAGAAAAATAGACAATTAACTAAAATGAGATTAACTGTAAAATACAATAGATCAAGGGCAAATTAAATAAAAGCAAATATAGCAAGTTTTTTCCCTACAGAACGCTGTGGAATAAAGGTAAATAAAGAGAATTGGGAATTTTATTGGAATTAAGATTGTTTTTATAAAGTTCAATTTGTTTTTTCTTTGATTCTGAATTGTTATAAATATTTTTAATCCTTAGTAATGGATGCAATATTGTGTTTTTATAGATCTTAAAAGAGATATTAGAATTTCAAAAGTTAAGCCTATTAACATTAAATTTAAATTCATTTCTTTTGTCGTAAATTCTTAAATTTAATTCGTTATGACTGTCAATATCTAAATGAAGAAAACTAGCTTTAATATTATCATCGTTTGTTTTTGGTAATTTTAGTTCCTCGGAATAAATATCCTCACTAACTGAAGAGAAATCTTTAAAATTAAAAATTAGGATGTCATCTATATATCTAAAAGCTGAATTTAAA
Source organism: Araneus ventricosus (assembly GCA_013235015.1). NCBI lineage: Eukaryota > Metazoa > Arthropoda > Arachnida > Araneae > Araneidae > Araneus > Araneus ventricosus. Next base: position 8,364 of record BGPR01044096.1, on the reverse strand, counting down.
CTTAAAACTGCATGTTTTTCGTAAAAATGAAGAAATAGATTTGCAATTAAAGAAGAAAAGCAAGATCCCTGTGGAATTCCTTTAATCTGTAAGAAAATATTTTCGCCATTCGAGATGAAATTATTGAAGACGCATAAATTAATTATGTCTAACCAATAAACTTCTGTGCAAATAATATTGCATTAAAACCTCTTTTAATTTATTAAGTGGGATGCTAGTGAACAGGTACTGAAAGTCTTCGTAAGTATATATATATATATATATATATATATATATATATATATATATATATATATATATATATATATATATATATATATATATATATATAAATTAGATATTTAGATATATACACCTATATATATATATATATATATACACCTATTAAACCCTAATTTAAAATTAAATCTAATAAACAATACAACCTAATATTATTCACACAATGAAATACAGAAAGCTAATAAGATTAAAAACTATTACTATGAAAAAGCCAATCCAGATATGGAATTCCAACAATCAAATGCCAATCGACCTTAGGAATCGATTATGTCAAATTATTTCGAAATTTATAGGCACCAACCTTCTGTGAGGGCCAATTGTTGGAAAAAGACAACAAATATAGGAGTAAATCTAAAAAAAATATATAATATAATCAATAACCCAATAACGAATATATCTGAATTTATTTAACATTTTATATAATCTTGAGATTGCTTGTTCTTACCAAGTATGAAAAAAAATTCAGAAATATTCGTTCGAAAAATTGAGTATTTTCTTCCTCTTTGAAATTTCGAAAAATTAAGATAGGTGGTGTTGCTTGTTAAGCGACGATATACAAACGTTATCAAGTTTCCAGTATATAGTATTTTTTTTAATTATAAAAAGAAAAAGGCGAAGAAACAAAAGAAGCCTAGAAATCTCTATTTCCCTGGTAGCTTATCATTTACTCAGTCTTTATAACTTCCATGACTGGTGCAGAAGATAACACAAAAATCTTGATTCAATAGGTTCTAGAGAATTCCATCTTCAATAAATTATAAAAAATAAAATTCAGTCCTTTTCATGAATATAAAATGTACCGATAAGTTGCATTAAAAAGTTATCTTATAAAAGGATCGGTGAACTGCGATATTTATATATGAAATTATTTTATTTTCCAAGTCCTTTTCAATATACCTTTCCCATTCAGTTTGTTCCGTTATAAACGACAATGTATGATGAAGTTGCTATTGAAAATGTTAAATTAATGGATGTAATCAGTGCTTCGAATGGATGTCGACAGTGATGTTATCATTATTCGTATATAAATAGTTTGTTTAAATTACAAGTGTAATTACTTTTAATTTGCATTTAATATTGAGCATAGTATTTATAACTGGGTAAATAGTCTTCCGAAACGTCAGAACCTTTCAATATTAGAGACATTTTAATGCAAGGAATTGTTCGGGATCCTCTAAGAGCTATCAAATTATTTTATTAATTTCCAGCTTATCATTATCAGCTAGCTCATAAGTAATTAAACTATCTCCAGTGTTAAACGCAGAATATAAATTTTCAATAAAAAGTTTTATAACAGCAATTATTTTATTTCATGTTTGCACATTATTCATCCATAAAGAACGACTGAAATATTCAGATTGAATGATAATAAAATAAAAGATAAAAATTTCTCTGAGAAATATTGAAAGCAATATATTAAACAATATAGAAAGCTTTTTCAACAAATACTTCAAAGGTTTATGGAGACAATTGTTAAAAGCTAACGTCATAATTTTTTTCGTTGATTCAATCGAAATTTATAATTATATACTTTACAAACTTCAACAAAAAATTTCTTTGGTGGTTTTAAGTAAAGAATTTTCTGTGCGACTTTACTTATAAATAAAAAGGCATTTCTTTAGTATAAATTTATTCAATCATTTTAATCTTTCCGGCCTTTGTTATTGTTGCTTTCAAGTTTTAATGATTTCGATTTACAACTCCGTACTCCGACGACAAAATAATTTCACAGGCTAATAAAATACAAAATTTACTTAAATTTTATGGACATTTTCATAATGCTTGGTACAAAACGTTTCGAATCATAATTTCCTTTCGATTACCTTTGACCATAAATATCATTTTTCTTCGAGAAAAACATGTCATAAATAATGCAAAAAATCCATATTTTAAGATATGAAAGTAAATATTTTTCTCCATAAATTTATGACACCATATTTTATTTCAGATGTATGAGGGAAAAATTTGTTGAAGCTTAGGATTCATTTCTGCTCTTTAGTGCATCATTTTGAATATATGTTCGTTTCTTAAAAGTCCTCAAATAATAAGTATCATTTTCTATAAACCGGCTTGCATTTTTCTCTCTGTTGCATGTTTTTATATGTGTTTAAATAACATTCCTTTACAGAAGATTTGAGCTTGTATCACAATTTTGCTATTAAGCGTGTCATTCGTTTGGTGCGGAAGATTTAAGGTAGTATAGAATTTGTCACTCATATAAAACATGGCCATTATTCTTCAGAGAAAATGTTTGTTAATTCATGCAAAATATTTAGCTATAAAAATTGTTTCTTTCTTTATTGCTTCAAAACGCTGGTCTCAATTCCCTACCTCTTTATAAATTGGCAACTTAGATTTAGTGGTCGTAAAACCCAAAGATTATTTGCTGAAAACAGTGTTCTTATTTATAAAATTTGTCGAGGAAACATAGAAATAAAAAAGCCTATACGGGAAAATAAATATCTTTGCTTTTTTGACGGGGAAAAATCAAAGTAAGAAAATAAAACATTATTAAGCATGAGAAAACATAGAAATAAAAAAGCTTATAAAGGAAAATAAACCTTTGCTTCTTTGATGGGGAAAAAGCAAAGTACCAAAATATTCTTTATTTGACCAAAATCTTGCGAATTTAAAGGATAAAACTTTTGCTGCGAACTATTTCTTTAATTTCAATTCTCTAAATCACAAAATTTTGTTATTAATCTTCTAAATTAATTAATTTTGTTAATTAAATTTACTTAATTAATTTTAATTAATTTTAATTAATTTAATTAATTTAATTAATTTAATTAATTTTAATTAAGTTAATTGAATTAAATTGATTTTGTTATTAAAATTTAATTTTTTAATTAAATTAATTAATTTTTTAATCTTTTACTTAATTTTTAATCTTTTAATTAAATTAATGTTTAATATTTTAATTAAATTAATTTTGTTATTAAACTTTTGTCATTGAATAATGATTTCAAAAGCTAAGTTCTTTTAATTAAGAAATAATTTTCTCCATTTCTTAAAAGGGAAGCAACATATTTTTCTATTCTTTTCTAGAACACAAAATTTGTAATTAAACGACACACAAACAAGTATGGCATTCTTTCTCAAAATTTAATCAATGCTATGCAAATAAATATAATTATAAGCAAGAAGTCAAGCAAGAAGTTTACAGAAAGCATGAATTTATTAGGGTATCAAAAGTGTTTTCGCAATTTAAAAGGGTATTTGAAAGGTAATCCGTTCTTCTACAATATACACTCATTCAAACTTGTTTTTCTCAATTCAAGATCGGTTGATGAGTAATACAAATAGAGAGATTCTTGAGGCATCATTTCAAATTAGGCACTAAAGCCATTGAAGCTTCTCACAGAAATCGTACGAAGGCGATCTAACACTTGAAATTAAAATTCAGAAGTGGTAGCCAATGGTGTAGTCACATTTCACGCAGAGCCGGAACGCTCGCTACGTGACAAAAATCATGCTGTTGTAAGGAGATTTTTGTAATTTTTTCCTGATTTCTTTCTCATAAAAAAAGCAGTGCCGGAACGGCGCTCCAGCTCCACTACACCGCAGGTGGTGTAGAGCATAACAAAAAGAACATATCTTCTCTACATCTTGAGGAGTAGAAAAGAGACGCAGAGGAGAACCCTGTAGCATCAAAAATCTTGCAGAAAACATTGGACGCTCCAAGAACTGCTGCTTTGGCCGATTGGGGAGCTCTCCTCCAGCTAAGCAGTACCAGAGTTCACATGCCTCAAAATGACCCAGCTCTAGTTAGAGGAGTTTAAAGGAATCGAACTTCTACCACATCCACCCTACGGTACGGATCTTGCTCATTCGGAATACTATATTTTGGGGTCAATGTGCCAGCTTTTCTTATTATGATTAATAATACTAATTATGATACTACCACTTTTAATTTATTTCAAATGATAGTTATTTAAATATTGAGATATTATCGAACTTTGGATTTTAAAGACTCGGTGTTGATATTTCAATATACTTCATCTCAATAACAGCGTTGCTTTAGGTCAGAGAGAGAAAGAGAGTATAATGTTCGATTAACCTCTGTTTTCTTCACACTGTACGTGCACCGATTTACAATATTTTTACATTAATTATGTAAAATTAAATCATTCATAAATGTTATAATGAGAGCCAAAAAATACGTGAAGACCATAAATATGTCATATGTTCAATGGATTCTTAATTAAATCTACAAGATTATCAAAAAGGAAAATTTAATCTTATTTGATAATGTGAAAGTCTGAACAGTTAAGTATTTCAAGAAATATTCATGACGTGTTATATGTTATCCACGTGCATATAAATTTACGAAATTCGTCAATTAATTCCAGCATTTGTCCTGTTAATAACTCCTAAAACTTATTTCTGTACTGCAAATAAGGTATGACTTTATGAAAGTATTTCTTAGAATCCTTTTGCGTTTCAAATTTATTTTAAAATTTAGGGAACTTGTCTGTCTACACATCATCATGGATAATGCAAAGTGATTGAGCAAATTAGATTAACTTTGTCGATACGGGATCGCCCCAACCGTCCAGTCAAGCGAAAGACTGTGAACGTCCGAATATCACTGCGAAGTTTCCACCCCCTTTCGTTAAATGTGATTGATTTCACACCCGCAGTGCGCGCTTTTTTCGTTAGAGCGGCTCATCCAGAAGGGTTTGGGTAACAGGGGAGTTGGTTCTTAGAATTCGGAGAGTGCCAGCTGTCATTGCGGTTTTGAAAGGGGAAGTGAATTTCCGTTATCTTTGAGAGATAAATTCGGGCATTCCCGTATTTTGAGGTCTCTCTATACCAATGGTCTCAGGAATCAGAGGGTTGATGTCTCGTTTTGATATTTGATTATTCTGGAATGTGTCTCATAATTAATGTAACCATACGCCCCGTTTTGAAAGGGACCATCCGTCCCCAAGTTCAGCTTCGGGACGCCGAAATACTCTTATTTTCAAAGAACCAGCAACCCACTGTAACAATTTCAAAGAAAAAAGGGTTTTAAGAATCTAAAAATCCGACAGTAACGCCTTATAGTAGCGCTGCGATGACGGGCAAGCGTAATAAGTCTCACACGTATGCAAATCGGTCAGACACCTGCTAACTCGTACTTATTTCTAACTGCCTTACGCCGCAAAAAGTGAAAGAATGGAACACTGGAGATGTTTGAACTGAAAGTCGTTGGATGGAATTTTTCACTTTACAACAATAATTTGAATCATACGAACTTTCGTATATTATTAAATATATTTTGTCTGTACAACACTAGTGCGCCCCTAGAAAGGGCCTTTTTTCTTATGAATAAGTTACGGGCAAGTGAAACAGTACAGTTGCGAGTCTCAGTTCTTAAAGCAATGTTAAGTGACAAAGTTAATTTTAAGAAATCCTGCAAAGAATTTTATTCACATTTGAAATCGACGCCAAATATACTGAAGCAAAAATTTGTTCAGAGGAAAAATACAAGATCATATAAATTATTTATGTTCACGTATTCATTCCTCTTCTTTTCATTAATAAATAAAAACTGAAGAAATGTGCATTTTCTTGATTACTGCAGTTATTAACTAAAAATTAGTCGAAGTCCTGTTTTGAGGGAAAAAATAACGGGAGGCTGTCTTTTTCAAACAGACACTGATGTTAAAGGCGTAGGACTACTTTACTCGTGTGACTCTTTTGTTTCTCGAAGTTTCTCTTTGTTACTCGCGATTATCTTTTGTTTCTCGAAGCTTCTCGGATTTTCTTTGTTACTCGCAAAACTCTTCTGTTTCTCGAAGTTAAAATATTAATCTCACAATATCGTTTACATCTCTTTTTTTGCAAGTAAGGCCGAACGTTCCTTATTTTGCTGTTTCTTTCGTTCCCTCTCCCGCTGCTTCTTTTGTTCCTTTTCCTGCTGTTTCTTTTGTTGCATGCTTCAACAATACTTTTCATAAATTCTCTGTATCTCGTTTGGCATCTCGTTGGCGTTTCCTTCTTTGTAAATTTAAATTTGGAGCCATTATTGTATTAAATTTGTCGAAACAAATTCTTCAACTCATTCACAAAATCTCGCTCGGGAAAATGTAAGAAGCGAGAGCGTCAGCAGTTTGTGCGCGCGCACCTCGACGTCACCAATTCATGCGTAATTTTGCCCAACTTTGCGACCCAGTAGTCGCTGAACTACAATTCCGATTTTCGATTTTTTTAAACTTCTGTTGTTACCCTTTATCTCTAAAATAAGACATTAGTTTTGTTTTTAACATATGTAGTTACCTAGATATAGAGGATCTCCCATACCAAGTTCTGTGGCGTGTGAAACAAATTCCTTCCTGAGACCCCAATGGGAGGAACGTAGTCTTGCGTTAAAAATAAATGGTCAGGTTACTCATAATACTCAAACATGGTCAGGCTATAATGTCAGCTCATGATCAGTGATTCCCACTACCTTCATTATCCGCTAATTCGAATCAATTTCTACGGTAACAGTCTCTAAATGCATTATAAATAGATTGCAAGCAAATATTCATCATTTACCATTAGGCATATTTTAGCTTTTGCAATGATATACGATTCCGAAGCATGTCATCTGTAAAGGGGATAGTCGAGTTGATGGACGATGTGGATTGTGTAATCAGATATTAGTATGTAAAAATATATAATTTCGTGCTAACATACAATTTGAAACATCTTCAAATTTGTAAGCTGCTATGTTTTCCTGAATGGGGCATAATGGGCTAAGAGGTTTAATGCTACTATTAAGTGCATAAGCCAGCGTAAACATAGAAATGTTTGGAGGGTAATCGTAGTCCATCCTATCTCCCATCCTTTTCCACCAAATACTATCTATTTTATATAGATATCTTCAATCATTATTTTGTATCATAAAAAGCAGTTTAAAATTGAGTTTCGGTGAATAATATAATGGAATGAGCTTTCCTCCTCTTCATCTATATAGTATGAGTGACACAGTATTTTTAGAGATCGCTGTAATTCTAAATGGAAAATGAATTCTGAAGGGAAACTCTTCGAAGCATAATTCTTCCCCTTAATGTATAAAGATATACTTGTGAAATTTAAATGCAAAGAAATAGTGTATTTCTTTGCTTCCAAGAAAATGGATATTTCTATATCTCGAAGAAATATCGCAATTTATAGCCTCATGTCCTCAAGCACTCCTGGCTCTAGCAGACGCATTTATTTCAAAGGTTTCGCTTCGAAAATTCGACACAAATTGTAGCAGCCATTTCGAATGAAAAATATCTATGGCATTTGTCTTCTGAATCGAGTACTACTCCCGGAATTGCGACTTAATAAACTGTACAGATAGCAAATGGCATTGGCTAGCGCCCTTGCATCTTTTCAACTCCTGCAGACCGAGTGAATTACTCCATCATTTGCATGAAAAGAGCTCTCATATTATCAGTAAGAATGTTTGAAAGGAAATGTGGAGCTCATCTTTAGAACGTATCATTATTTGCGCTACAGTTGAGATACATTCAGTTTAAATAAGCTGTTATCTACTTTACTTTAAAGGGGCATTTCGGAATTTTGAATGAAATCGATACAAAGAGCGGAAAATTACATATCGGTGAGTTTATTCATTTTTTTTCGTAATTCTTCATGCAAAATTGGTACACTGAGCCATTTCCTTGGCGACATCAATAAGGCAATCAATAAACGTAAAGTTTTCGATAACTTTTGAGCTGAATTTTATCTTTCGTGAAATCTTTTCAAACATTTGTTCCCATTTTAAAAACTTGAGACTATAGGAAATCCTTCGTTCACTACAGATAAATTAAATAGATATGGCATAAAATTATATAGGAAATATATTAATAGTCTAACTTAACAATTTTTAAAGAACTCATTCATTAAATTTATTTGGTTTCCAATGCTTTAGTAAGAATTTCACTATTTCATTTATCATAAAAATGTACTTACATATGGAAAAGCAGTTTACCTTAACCACTTAACTGAATAGTTTTCTTTGCTATCTAATAAGATGACCCCTCCTGTTTTGGAAAGGGGCTGTCGTTTTCATTCATCTAAGAAGGCATAGGATACTTAAGATGTTTATGGATCCTACATATTTTT
>BGPR01044095.1:0-12728 GCA_013235015.1 Araneus ventricosus | reverse complement strand
AAAAATATGTAGGATCCATAAACATCTTAAGTATCCTATGCCTTCTTAGATGAATGAAAACGACAGCCCCTTTCCAAAACAGGAGGGGTCATCTTATTAGATAGCAAAGAAAACTATTCAGTTAAGTGGTTAAGGTAAACTGCTTTTCCATATGTAAGTACATTTTTATGATAAATGAAATAGTGAAATTCTTACTAAAGCATTGGAAACCAAATAAATTTAATGAATGAGTTCTTTAAAAATTGTTAAGTTAGACTATTAATATATTTCCTATATAATTTTATGCCATATCTATTTAATTTATCTGTAGTGAACGAAGGATTTCCTATAGTCTCAAGTTTTTAAAATGGGAACAAATGTTTGAAAAGATTTCACGAAAGATAAAATTCAGCTCAAAAGTTATCGAAAACTTTACGTTTATTGATTGCCTTATTGATGTCGCCAAGGAAATGGCTCAGTGTACCAATTTTGCATGAAGAATTACGAAAAAAAATGAATAAACTCACCGATATGTAATTTTCCGCTCTTTGTATCGATTTCATTCAAAATTCCGAAATGCCCCTTTAAAGTAAAGTAGATAACAGCTTATTTAAACTGAATGTATCTCAACTGTAGCGCAAATAATGATACGTTCTAAAGATGAGCTCCACATTTCCTTTCAAACATTCTTACTGATAATATGAGAGCTCTTTTCATGCAAATGATGGAGTAATTCACTCGGTCTGCAGGAGTTGAAAAGATGCAAGGGCGCTAGCCAATGCCATTTGCTATCTGTACAGTTTATTAAGTCGCAATTCCGGGAGTAGTACTCGATTCAGAAGACAAATGCCATAGATATTTTTCATTCGAAATGGCTGCTACAATTTGTGTCGAATTTTCGAAGCGAAACCTTTGAAATAAATGCGTCTGCTAGAGCCAGGAGTGCTTGAGGACATGAGGCTATAAATTGCGATATTTCTTCGAGATATAGAAATATCCATTTTCTTGGAAGCAAAGAAATACACTATTTCTTTGCATTTAAATTTCACAAGTATATCTTTATACATTAAGGGGAAGAATTATGCTTCGAAGAGTTTCCCTTCAGAATTCATTTTCCATTTAGAATTACAGCGATCTCTAAAAATACTGTGTCACTCATACTATATAGATGAAGAGGAGGAAAGCTCATTCCATTATATTATTCACCGAAACTCAATTTTAAACTGCTTTTTATGATACAAAATAATGATTGAAGATATCTATATAAAATAGATAGTATTTGGTGGAAAAGGATGGGAGATAGGATGGACTACGATTACCCTCCAAACATTTCTATGTTTACGCTGGCTTATGCACTTAATAGTAGCATTAAACCTCTTAGCCCATTATGCCCCATTCAGGAAAACATAGCAGCTTACAAATTTGAAGATGTTTCAAATTGTATGTTAGCACGAAATTATATATTTTTACATACTAATATCTGATTACACAATCCACATCGTCCATCAACTCGACTATCCCCTTTACAGATGACATGCTTCGGAATCGTATATCATTGCAAAAGCTAAAATATGCCTAATGGTAAATGATGAATATTTGCTTGCAATCTATTTATAATGCATTTAGAGACTGTTACCGTAGAAATTGATTCGAATTAGCGGATAATGAAGGTAGTGGGAATCACTGATCATGAGCTGACATTATAGCCTGACCATGTTTGAGTATTATGAGTAACCTGACCATTTATTTTTAACGCAAGACTACGTTCCTCCCATTGGGGTCTCAGGAAGGAATTTGTTTCACACGCCACAGAACTTGGTATGGGAGATCCTCTATATCTAGGTAACTACATATGTTAAAAACAAAACTAATGTCTTATTTTAGAGATAAAGGGTAACAACAGAAGTTTAAAAAAATCGAAAATCGGAATTGTAGTTCAGCGACTACTGGGTCGCAAAGTTGGGCAAAATTACGCATGAATTGGTGACGTCGAGGTGCGCGCGCACAAACTGCTGACGCTCTCGCTTCTTACATTTTCCCGAGCGAGATTTTGTGAATGAGTTGAAGAATTTGTTTCGACAAATTTAATACAATAATGGCTCCAAATTTAAATTTACAAAGAAGGAAACGCCAACGAGATGCCAAACGAGATACAGAGAATTTATGAAAAGTATTGTTGAAGCATGCAACAAAAGAAACAGCAGGAAAAGGAACAAAAGAAGCAGCGGGAGAGGGAACGAAAGAAACAGCAAAATAAGGAACGTTCGGCCTTACTTGCAAAAAAAGAGATGTAAACGATATTGTGAGATTAATATTTTAACTTCGAGAAACAGAAGAGTTTTGCGAGTAACAAAGAAAATCCGAGAAGCTTCGAGAAACAAAAGATAATCGCGAGTAACAAAGAGAAACTTCGAGAAACAAAAGAGTCACACGAGTAAAGTAGTCCTACGCCTTTAACATCAGTGTCTGTTTGAAAAAGACAGCCTCCCGTTATTTTTTCCCTCAAAACAGGACTTCGACTAATTTTTAGTTAATAACTGCAGTAATCAAGAAAATGCACATTTCTTCAGTTTTTATTTATTAATGAAAAGAAGAGGAATGAATACGTGAACATAAATAATTTATATGATCTTGTATTTTTCCTCTGAACAAATTTTTGCTTCAGTATATTTGGCGTCGATTTCAAATGTGAATAAAATTCTTTGCAGGATTTCTTAAAATTAACTTTGTCACTTAACATTGCTTTAAGAACTGAGACTCGCAACTGTACTGTTTCACTTGCCCGTAACTTATTCATAAGAAAAAAGGCCCTTTCTAGGGGCGCACTAGTGTTGTACAGACAAAATATATTTAATAATATACGAAAGTTCGTATGATTCAAATTATTGTTGTAAAGTGAAAAATTCCATCCAACGACTTTCAGTTCAAACATCTCCAGTGTTCCATTCTTTCACTTTTTGCGGCGTAAGGCAGTTAGAAATAAGTACGAGTTAGCAGGTGTCTGACCGATTTGCATACGTGTGAGACTTATTACGCTTGCCCGTCATCGCAGCGCTACTATAAGGCGTTACTGTCGGATTTTTAGATTCTTAAAACCCTTTTTTCTTTGAAATTGTTACAGTGGGTTGCTGGTTCTTTGAAAATAAGAGTATTTCGGCGTCCCGAAGCTGAACTTGGGGACGGATGGTCCCTTTCAAAACGGGGCGTATGGTTACATTAATTATGAGACACATTCCAGAATAATCAAATATCAAAACGAGACATCAACCCTCTGATTCCTGAGACCATTGGTATAGAGAGACCTCAAAATACGGGAATGCCCGAATTTATCTCTCAAAGATAACGGAAATTCACTTCCCCTTTCAAAACCGCAATGACAGCTGGCACTCTCCGAATTCTAAGAACCAACTCCCCTGTTACCCAAACCCTTCTGGATGAGCCGCTCTAACGAAAAAAGCGCGCACTGCGGGTGTGAAATCAATCACATTTAACGAAAGGGGGTGGAAACTTCGCAGTGATATTCGGACGTTCACAGTCTTTCGCTTGACTGGACGGTTGGGGCGATCCCGTATCGACAAAGTTAATCTAATTTGCTCAATCACTTTGCATTATCCATGATGATGTGTAGACAGACAAGTTCCCTAAATTTTAAAATAAATTTGAAACGCAAAAGGATTCTAAGAAATACTTTCATAAAGTCATACCTTATTTGCAGTACAGAAATAAGTTTTAGGAGTTATTAACAGGACAAATGCTGGAATTAATTGACGAATTTCGTAAATTTATATGCACGTGGATAACATATAACACGTCATGAATATTTCTTGAAATACTTAACTGTTCAGACTTTCACATTATCAAATAAGATTAAATTTTCCTTTTTGATAATCTTGTAGATTTAATTAAGAATCCATTGAACATATGACATATTTATGGTCTTCACGTATTTTTTGGCTCTCATTATAACATTTATGAATGATTTAATTTTACATAATTAATGTAAAAATATTGTAAATCGGTGCACGTACAGTGTGAAGAAAACAGAGGTTAATCGAACATTATACTCTCTTTCTCTCTCTGACCTAAAGCAACGCTGTTATTGAGATGAAGTATATTGAAATATCAACACCGAGTCTTTAAAATCCAAAGTTCGATAATATCTCAATATTTAAATAACTATCATTTGAAATAAATTAAAAGTGGTAGTATCATAATTAGTATTATTAATCATAATAAGAAAAGCTGGCACATTGACCCCAAAATATAGTATTCCGAATGAGCAAGATCCGTACCGTAGGGTGGATGTGGTAGAAGTTCGATTCCTTTAAACTCCTCTAACTAGAGCTGGGTCATTTTGAGGCATGTGAACTCTGGTACTGCTTAGCTGGAGGAGAGCTCCCCAATCGGCCAAAGCAGCAGTTCTTGGAGCGTCCAATGTTTTCTGCAAGATTTTTGATGCTACAGGGTTCTCCTCTGCGTCTCTTTTCTACTCCTCAAGATGTAGAGAAGATATGTTCTTTTTGTTATGCTCTACACCACCTGCGGTGTAGTGGAGCTGGAGCGCCGTTCCGGCACTGCTTTTTTTATGAGAAAGAAATCAGGAAAAAATTACAAAAATCTCCTTACAACAGCATGATTTTTGTCACGTAGCGAGCGTTCCGGCTCTGCGTGAAATGTGACTACACCATTGGCTACCACTTCTGAATTTTAATTTCAAGTGTTAGATCGCCTTCGTACGATTTCTGTGAGAAGCTTCAATGGCTTTAGTGCCTAATTTGAAATGATGCCTCAAGAATCTCTCTATTTGTATTACTCATCAACCGATCTTGAATTGAGAAAAACAAGTTTGAATGAGTGTATATTGTAGAAGAACGGATTACCTTTCAAATACCCTTTTAAATTGCGAAAACACTTTTGATACCCTAATAAATTCATGCTTTCTGTAAACTTCTTGCTTGACTTCTTGCTTATAATTATATTTATTTGCATAGCATTGATTAAATTTTGAGAAAGAATGCCATACTTGTTTGTGTGTCGTTTAATTACAAATTTTGTGTTCTAGAAAAGAATAGAAAAATATGTTGCTTCCCTTTTAAGAAATGGAGAAAATTATTTCTTAATTAAAAGAACTTAGCTTTTGAAATCATTATTCAATGACAAAAGTTTAATAACAAAATTAATTTAATTAAAATATTAAACATTAATTTAATTAAAAGATTAAAAATTAAGTAAAAGATTAAAAAATTAATTAATTTAATTAAAAAATTAAATTTTAATAACAAAATCAATTTAATTCAATTAACTTAATTAAAATTAATTAAATTAATTAAATTAATTAAATTAATTAAAATTAATTAAAATTAATTAAGTAAATTTAATTAACAAAATTAATTAATTTAGAAGATTAATAACAAAATTTTGTGATTTAGAGAATTGAAATTAAAGAAATAGTTCGCAGCAAAAGTTTTATCCTTTAAATTCGCAAGATTTTGGTCAAATAAAGAATATTTTGGTACTTTGCTTTTTCCCCATCAAAGAAGCAAAGGTTTATTTTCCTTTATAAGCTTTTTTATTTCTATGTTTTCTCATGCTTAATAATGTTTTATTTTCTTACTTTGATTTTTCCCCGTCAAAAAAGCAAAGATATTTATTTTCCCGTATAGGCTTTTTTATTTCTATGTTTCCTCGACAAATTTTATAAATAAGAACACTGTTTTCAGCAAATAATCTTTGGGTTTTACGACCACTAAATCTAAGTTGCCAATTTATAAAGAGGTAGGGAATTGAGACCAGCGTTTTGAAGCAATAAAGAAAGAAACAATTTTTATAGCTAAATATTTTGCATGAATTAACAAACATTTTCTCTGAAGAATAATGGCCATGTTTTATATGAGTGACAAATTCTATACTACCTTAAATCTTCCGCACCAAACGAATGACACGCTTAATAGCAAAATTGTGATACAAGCTCAAATCTTCTGTAAAGGAATGTTATTTAAACACATATAAAAACATGCAACAGAGAGAAAAATGCAAGCCGGTTTATAGAAAATGATACTTATTATTTGAGGACTTTTAAGAAACGAACATATATTCAAAATGATGCACTAAAGAGCAGAAATGAATCCTAAGCTTCAACAAATTTTTCCCTCATACATCTGAAATAAAATATGGTGTCATAAATTTATGGAGAAAAATATTTACTTTCATATCTTAAAATATGGATTTTTTGCATTATTTATGACATGTTTTTCTCGAAGAAAAATGATATTTATGGTCAAAGGTAATCGAAAGGAAATTATGATTCGAAACGTTTTGTACCAAGCATTATGAAAATGTCCATAAAATTTAAGTAAATTTTGTATTTTATTAGCCTGTGAAATTATTTTGTCGTCGGAGTACGGAGTTGTAAATCGAAATCATTAAAACTTGAAAGCAACAATAACAAAGGCCGGAAAGATTAAAATGATTGAATAAATTTATACTAAAGAAATGCCTTTTTATTTATAAGTAAAGTCGCACAGAAAATTCTTTACTTAAAACCACCAAAGAAATTTTTTGTTGAAGTTTGTAAAGTATATAATTATAAATTTCGATTGAATCAACGAAAAAAATTATGACGTTAGCTTTTAACAATTGTCTCCATAAACCTTTGAAGTATTTGTTGAAAAAGCTTTCTATATTGTTTAATATATTGCTTTCAATATTTCTCAGAGAAATTTTTATCTTTTATTTTATTATCATTCAATCTGAATATTTCAGTCGTTCTTTATGGATGAATAATGTGCAAACATGAAATAAAATAATTGCTGTTATAAAACTTTTTATTGAAAATTTATATTCTGCGTTTAACACTGGAGATAGTTTAATTACTTATGAGCTAGCTGATAATGATAAGCTGGAAATTAATAAAATAATTTGATAGCTCTTAGAGGATCCCGAACAATTCCTTGCATTAAAATGTCTCTAATATTGAAAGGTTCTGACGTTTCGGAAGACTATTTACCCAGTTATAAATACTATGCTCAATATTAAATGCAAATTAAAAGTAATTACACTTGTAATTTAAACAAACTATTTATATACGAATAATGATAACATCACTGTCGACATCCATTCGAAGCACTGATTACATCCATTAATTTAACATTTTCAATAGCAACTTCATCATACATTGTCGTTTATAACGGAACAAACTGAATGGGAAAGGTATATTGAAAAGGACTTGGAAAATAAAATAATTTCATATATAAATATCGCAGTTCACCGATCCTTTTATAAGATAACTTTTTAATGCAACTTATCGGTACATTTTATATTCATGAAAAGGACTGAATTTTATTTTTTATAATTTATTGAAGATGGAATTCTCTAGAACCTATTGAATCAAGATTTTTGTGTTATCTTCTGCACCAGTCATGGAAGTTATAAAGACTGAGTAAATGATAAGCTACCAGGGAAATAGAGATTTCTAGGCTTCTTTTGTTTCTTCGCCTTTTTCTTTTTATAATTAAAAAAAATACTATATACTGGAAACTTGATAACGTTTGTATATCGTCGCTTAACAAGCAACACCACCTATCTTAATTTTTCGAAATTTCAAAGAGGAAGAAAATACTCAATTTTTCGAACGAATATTTCTGAATTTTTTTTCATACTTGGTAAGAACAAGCAATCTCAAGATTATATAAAATGTTAAATAAATTCAGATATATTCGTTATTGGGTTATTGATTATATTATATATTTTTTTTAGATTTACTCCTATATTTGTTGTCTTTTTCCAACAATTGGCCCTCACAGAAGGTTGGTGCCTATAAATTTCGAAATAATTTGACATAATCGATTCCTAAGGTCGATTGGCATTTGATTGTTGGAATTCCATATCTGGATTGGCTTTTTCATAGTAATAGTTTTTAATCTTATTAGCTTTCTGTATTTCATTGTGTGAATAATATTAGGTTGTATTGTTTATTAGATTTAATTTTAAATTAGGGTTTAATAGGTGTATATATATATATATATATATAGGTGTATATATCTAAATATCTAATTTATATATATATATATATATATATATATATATATATATATATATATATATATATATATATATATATATATATATATATATATATATACTTACGAAGACTTTCAGTACCTGTTCACTAGCATCCCACTTAATAAATTAAAAGAGGTTTTAATGCAATATTATTTGCACAGAAGTTTATTGGTTAGACATAATTAATTTATGCGTCTTCAATAATTTCATCTCGAATGGCGAAAATATTTTCTTACAGATTAAAGGAATTCCACAGGGATCTTGCTTTTCTTCTTTAATTGCAAATCTATTTCTTCATTTTTACGAAAAACATGCAGTTTTAAGTTTAAATTCAGCTTTTAGATATATAGATGACATCCTAATTTTTAATTTTAAAGATTTCTCTTCAGTTAGTGAGGATATTTATTCCGAGGAACTAAAATTACCAAAAACAAACGATGATAATATTAAAGCTAGTTTTCTTCATTTAGATATTGACAGTCATAACGAATTAAATTTAAGAATTTACGACAAAAGAAATGAATTTAAATTTAATGTTAATAGGCTTAACTTTTGAAATTCTAATATCTCTTTTAAGATCTATAAAAACACAATATTGCATCCATTACTAAGGATTAAAAATATTTATAACAATTCAGAATCAAAGAAAAAACAAATTGAACTTTATAAAAACAATCTTAATTCCAATAAAATTCCCAATTCTCTTTATTTACCTTTATTCCACAGCGTTCTGTAGGGAAAAAACTTGCTATATTTGCTTTTATTTAATTTGCCCTTGATCTATTGTATTTTACAGTTAATCTCATTTTAGTTAATTGTCTATTTTTCTTTATATACTGATACTCTTAAAAAAGTTCCTAAGACTTCACGGACAGCCAAAAGTTTCTAAGACTCTTCACCTCTCACTCCTAGTAAAATATTTACTGAAAATCGTGACATTAACCGTTAACTGTCAACCACCATAACCGAGTTCATGTCTCGTGCCGCATGCTATTGCATCTGAATCCATTGTCTGTCCATTTGTGGACTATTGGATGAGTTTTGACACGTTTTTCTTCATTTTTGTTTCACATTATTGGTTTTGAAATTGGGTTTCATGTATTTTAATTTAATTAGACTTAAACTTTTTATTTTTTAATTAGATTTGAACTATTTACTTTATTTCTTTGTTTCAAACTATTGTTTTTGTTCTATATTCCGGAGAAACAAACTCTTTTTAGCATTATTGCTAGAGTTTGTATTCAGAAAACACCGAAAATAAATTTGTGTACGCTCGTTCGAGATTTCCCTTACTGATGACGCGTCCCGGATGTTAGCGTTATATTCCGTTTTGTTGTTCCGGTTTTTCTTTTATGACGTGGTTTTGTTGTCTTTTTTTGTTAATATATATATATATATATATATATATTCCTTTAATCCTTCAATAGATCATTTTCGTTATTTTAAATTTAAAAAGTGTTTTTACTTTCTTCAAAAAATTCTATATTAAATATTTTTAGACCTTGTTGCTGTAAAATATTCTGCAATATTTTTCAATACCCTTCAGTTTTCTCAATATTGCACAATATCGGATCCATATTGTAAAAGTATTCTAGGCTTGTTGCTCAGCCAAATTGCAGATTAAAAGGAGGAGAGCCATAATACATTGTCTCTGTCGAAATCCCCCCCCCAAAAAAAAACTTTCATTCACTTTATACGATTTAGAAAACCAATTATTACTTCAGTTTTCCTTAATAAAGTATCTCCATATAGATATTTGCCTCGCATCAGAGACACCTTCATATGATATCTTGTTACAGGAAACACGATATCTTTCGGATCAGTCGTTGGCGGACGCAGACATAAGCTTATGAAGGAGGATAAACATAGTGTCATATGTTATATATAACATATACCAACAAGAAACTTCTTTTACTTTAGAATGGTTATCTTTGGGGTACCTGACATCCAGTGGCGGCTCGTGAGTTCAGAAACGAAGACGGTTGCAAAAAATGTTTATCAAGAGAATACAATTTTAAAAGCTACTTTATCACTAAGTAGGCCAAATTTTTAAATTCCAAATCCAGATGAGAAATTTCCTGCTTTTCAAACAAAGTAAATAACCGGCATATGACATTTTCTATTAGTTTTACTAAAAAAAATTAAAGCGACTGTTCATGTGACGATTCCTCTGACGAAAAATAATAATGATAATAACAATCGGAGCTCCACATATACACTTCCCTCCTTTCCCAGTTCACTCGATAGCACTCTTTCAAAAATGAATATCAAATAACTCATATACAGAAAATTTATTTTTAAGTTAAAACATATTACATGCATTTTTTACTGAAATACTCTACACATTTGAAAGTTTTAGAATAGCATTATTTGCTTGAATCTATCGTTGCAACACGAACCCAAAGTGAAACTCATAAACAGCCAATGAGATTGAAACTTGTGTAAGAGTGACAATATATATATATATATATATATATATATATATATTAAAAAAAGAGCACCTTTCTTTCGTTCAGTTGGCTCCGTGCCAGCCAGAGCTGTGTTGACTTTCAGCCCATTGCCCTTCTAAGCTAAAGGAAGAAAGAGTTGCTTTTTTCACTCCGGGTTTTCTACTCAGTGCCCCGCCCTCCGGGGGCGGGCGGCCGAGATTATTTTGCAGCTCAGACCTGCGTCTCTCTTTGTTTGGATTCATTTTATGCCTTTTTTTTCAGTTTTTTATTACTTTTTTTGCATTTTCGTAAGCAAATACGATTCAAAACGAAAACTACAAGTTTAAAAAATTATTTCAGGTGGGTGCTGCAGATCTGCAGCCCTAAGGGACGAGCCGCCACTGCTGATATCTCTAAGATAGATCACGACTGTTAAATACTGTAATATCACTGTTTCGAATTGATAATATTTATTTATATATTCGGTTTATTTTGACAGTTTTAGATATTCACAGAAAAATTCTATACCTTTTCTTCTTCAGCCACTTATTCATGTTTTAAGGCGAAAAAAAAAATCGAAATTAATGAGCATACCTTGGCTACAATATGACATCTAAATTATATTCTTATGATAAGCCATATATATTAGATCTTAAAGTTAAGGAATGTATCTGACGGTCCATTAAGAGCATGTTGAAAATCAAACTTCTAAGATTTAAATTAAATGAAGTTCTAAAATAAAACAGGAAGGAATATTTTTTATTTGTTAATAGTGTCTTCTTTATAATGGGCAATAAAACAGCCAATATATCAAGGTATTTTTTCTCTACCAATATTCAAAACCTTTTCTCATAAAAACCTCTAATGTAATGCATAAATAAAATAAATATTTCATATAAAATCATCTTCAAAATTTAATCCAAACATGAGCTAAAATTTCCATCATCTTATTCGAGTATCAAATAGGACATATTTGCGTTTTATTAAAATATTCACAGGTTTCCATTATGAATTTCCGTGAAGCTGTGACGACCATATACAGATATAACGGCCGGGTATATTTATAAAGCTAGCTCACGACACAGTAGGTGAATTTTCATCATGCTGAAAGCTTGCAGATGGAGAAACCTTTTAGGAAGGATTTATGACATCAGAAAACATTATGAAAATGAAAGATGCTCAGATTGTGTATCAAATTATGAAAGAGGTACTAACATTTTAAAACTTGGGTAGAAAGAAGTTTCTCTACCTTGGAAATATGTTTTAATTTTTAAACATGAATGTGAACATGAATGAATGAAACATGAATTAATGGAAGTGAAACGACAGTTTCTTATTTTTGTTTCGAGATTGATTCGCTTTCATTAAAAAAATTGTGCTGCACGCCTATAACTAGATAATATATTTTGATAAAATTCAAAATCTTCTTTAAAAAATTCATTTAAATACTTTAAATTAGACTGATTTACTTCCTCTTTTTTGCTTAGAAACCTTGAAGAATCAGAAAGAAGGCTTTTCTTAGCCTTAGTATTATTTCAAGTTATCCTGCTTATAGTGGAGACCTACAGATTCTCTGAATCATAGATTAAAACCTTATGAGTTAAGCATAGCCCTGCTTGCTGAAATAATTCTGTAAAGAATTCCTTGATTGGAATTTACATTTGGAGTCATGAAAGTTTAAATAATTTTAAAGAGAAACATAGCATATATAACAAACTGAACAAAAATATAAATATGGAAAACGAGATGAACACAATAAATGTATGAAAATATTTCATTACAAATGTTGCACAGCAGTTTTTAATTTTATATTAACTCCCCCAAAATATTAAAATTAAGCTAATAAACTATATCCAAACAAAGCCGACGGGGAAAAATTAAGTTTCGTTGAGAGTAAAGTTGTCCATTCAAAATCCGTATTGCTAAATAACAGTTCATGTAACATAAATAAATCCTGGCATTAAAATTTGCTTTCACTGGGGATTTTAAATGAAACCTGCTTCATTTCTCCGTAACTTCATATCAGTTTAATGTAAGTACGCAAAAAGTTGTTTTCGAAAGTTAAATATTTATAAATTTGAACTTGATTCTAACCAAAGTGAAACTTATTTGTCTGTCTATATTAGTTCTGTAACAACTAATAGAATATGAACAAAATTCAGTCATGCCACTTTCATTGGATATTTAAATTGACATTTATTCATTCCTCCTTAACTTCATATCCATTCAATATAAAAAAGCACACTTGTTGTTTTCGAG
>BGPR01044094.1:0-12728 GCA_013235015.1 Araneus ventricosus | reverse complement strand
AAAAAAAAATCTCTAAAGAAATGTATACATAGTAAATAAAAAGATAAAGGTTAGATGCTCCAACTTTTGGAAACTGTACCAGTTTTGGACAAAACGCATCTATTTGTCCAGAAATTAGCCACTAATTTGATATTAACAATAAGATGCATTCCTACAGCTTAAACAAACTCTTCTTTAGTAATTTACAATATGATTCGTACATTTTTCCTTAATATGAGACTTGCAAGAAAATTAAATGCATGAACATGTATCAAGTACTCACAAGTGTTGCACTTTTTCATCGTCGGACTGTCAGAAATAACTGTTAATTCTAAAATTAATTATCTTTAGGATTATGAGGGGTCTTTCTTATTTCATAAAGGGATGCTTTAAGTTTTTGCATATAAATTCAGCCCTTTAAAAAAAATTGTACTAGTGTATACGTCATGTATAGGGCAGACCAGGGTACAATGGATCACTTTTGTAAATTTTGAATGTTTATTCTCAAAGAACTTTTTTTTTTTTCGCTTGAAAAAAAAAATGCATACATATTCTGTACATGTTAAGATTTATATTACACTCACTATAAATCTACTAATTATCTATACTTTTTTTAATATTTACTTTTAAGCAACAAGCGACAAAGCATTTTTTAATAGCATAAAACATAGAATGCATCGTATTTGTTTATCCATGGCTTCAATGCATTTGATATTCAGTTTTTTAATATGCAACGAAAAGCTGACTTATAAAGAAGGAAAATTTAATAAAATACATACTGCATGAAAATGCTGTCTCTTTGCTTAATATTCAGTAAGATGCCTGTTATATTGTATGATATTTATGTGGCCAAAACTGGAACAAATTAAGATATATTATTTAAAAATTCATAACTCAAAATATAATTTTTTTCCAGAGAAAGATTTATTAATTAACAGGCAATAAAATTTATTAAAAAATAGTGTTAGTACGACTTAAAAAAATTTAAACCAGTTATCCTCTGTGAAAATTCCAATTCAAACTGGATCATCTACCTTATTTGAATAAAAAATTAAGATGTTAACACGTTATGAATTGGCTTCTGTGTATCCCGAAAATCGCGCCTAAGTTTTCAGTGACGTCACTGGCGAGTCGAACCTGACTGGTTCAGTTATTCAAGCCCATGAACTTGGATGGATCTTTTTCGTTTCGATGGAAAACTCCCATCTTCGCTTTGCGGGCTAATAAAACCGGTTCAAACGCCCTAGAAGAGGTTTTGCTCTCCCTTGGTGACGAAATATTAGCAAGTGTGCTACGGAATTCAGAGTACAAACTACACTGAAAATATGAGCGTGAAAGAAGTTCCTTCTACTGTGCAATATCACGGATTGCAGGAAGACTGTTCTCCAGTCCCCTTAGGACACAAATTTGTGGTGCCTGCGTGTCGATCTCCACTGAAGGTATACTTTACTTCAATTTCAGGCAGGAAGAATTCTTGGGCAGTGTTAAATCTAGGGTTACCATAATTCTTTCAGCCAAACAAATCTTGGAGGTCGCCAAAAAGAGCGATAAACAATAATTATGCCAACCTTTCCTCAAAATTAGGATCTCATTTTAAGTAAACATTGAGCGCTACAATAATAGGAACATTAAATTTAATATTGTCAAAGTATTCTTAAGGCATAACATTAAAAAACTCCACTTCAAACATTAATTAATATCGTCAAACAGAGTGTTGAAATTTTGAAGATTTCCATTGACCTAACATTATCACCGGAAGTGGAAGTTACACGCGGAAGTCCTACTTATATACAAATAAACAAACCAGAAAAATTAATAAACTGTTTGAATCTCTAGCAATCGCCAAATCTATTTGGCAACTGTATCAAGCGCTAAGTTCGAATCAGTTCTTTCGTTAGTAAACAAAACGTTGAATTCCGTGTTCTTTGGGTTTATGCAATTCTTTCTTTTTAAATCGGTTGAAAAAGGCTATTGGTAATATGGCTAACTGGGGAAAACTTTCCCCCCTTTTTTTTGGCTGAAACTAAAATTCCAACAATAAATTTTGGTGGCAAACATCAGATTCGTTATCAGCACCCCAAAAAAACGTAAAGGAGCAAAAAATTACAACACCTCCAGAATTTGATTTAAAATAACTATTTAATGACAGGACTACTGAGAAAAAGCGATAAAACGCCAAATGAGGAAATTTCGCCAAGCGAGGGATTTGGGAAAATGCAGCTCAAATGAATGTAGTTTTAAGTGGAGAAAGGGTCGCCTTTTCCCCCGACTGAGCGCTCTCCGCGTTGATCAGTGCGCGAATAAAAGGGGCAAAATTTCTGCAGCTCTGGTCTGCCTCTCTCTTAATTCCTGGTTGATTTTCAATTTTCCTTTTACGTTTTTTATTACTTTTTTGCCATTTTTGTTGATCATTGAACTCTCAAAGTCGAAAAGTATGCCAATTAGAATAAAAACGAAAATACAAGATTTTAAAATAATTTCAGGGGGGACTGCAGCTCTAATGAACAAGCCGCCACTGAATGGTGTAGTAAATGCTTAGATAGCTTAAATTAACAAATAGTGTAAAAAAGAACCTAGCAAAAATATGATAACTTTTACTAGTCCAGTCAACGAAGGAAAAATAGAAAAAGAAAATAGTGTAGTTTTGAAATTTGGGACAGTTGTTGGGGGTAGTGTCCTAAACGATATACTAAAAGTTCCCGCCTGTGGGAGATGCGCGGGGGGTTTAAAGGGGGCGTTTTCAGTTGTTTTTTTTAATATCTCGAAAACTATAGGTTCTACCGAAAAACACTCAATTACAAAATTAAACTGCATGCAATTTCCTACCAAGAAAGTTCTAAATTTTTTTTTATCATAAATAGTTTAGAAGATACAGGGGGATTTAAAAGTTAACATTTATAAAATTCCTTATTGTAATGGTAAAATCGATTAAAAGTGCTGAATCAACAACCCTGATAATAACTTCATACATATATAATAATTATACAAGGGTAGTATTGCATGTGTCGGAGCGGGTTGGGTGTAACCATTTGATGAACAATTATGCTCCCTTCCTCCCCTCACTTCCGTACCCCTTTACATGTTTCCTTCTACTCGTAGTCCAGTCAACGAATTACAAATTTTAAAAAAGGTGTAGTTTTGAAATTCGGCACAGTTGTTGGGGAGAGTGCCCTAAACGACATACTAGAAGTCCCCTGTGGTGGAGAGTGCGCATGAGTACGGGAGGTTGAAATGGGTTATTTCTCAGTTTTTTTTAAATATCTCGAAAACTATGGATCCTAGCGAAAAAAACTTAGTTATGAAGTTAAACTACAATAAATTTCCTACAAAACTAGTCCTAATTTTGTGTAGATTGAAAATTTAGTAGATACAGGGGCGGGTTAAAAGTGAATATTTCAAAAATTGTTTATTGTGATGGTAAAATCAATCAAAAGTGCTGAAGCAACAACCCTCAGAAAGACCTCATGCCTACACTGTAAAAAAAATATCCATCAAATCACGGAAAAAGTACCGGCAGCAGTGTTGCCGGCAATATTCCGTTCCGTAAAGCATTTCTCCGTTTTTCTACAGAAAATTCCGTTTTTGGTTTTTCCGTTTTTACTTTTACCGTTTTCGAATTCTCCGTTTTTTCACAGAAATTCCGTTTTTGCTTTTACCGTTTTCGAATTCTCCGTTTTTTCATAGAAATTCCGTTTTTGGTTTTTCCGTGTTTTCAAGGAAATTCTGTTTCTGATTTTTCTGTGTTTTGACAGAAATTCTTTTTTTTAAGGTCCCCTTTAGTGTCGAAAGATGCGATTTTTGAGACAAATAGTTAAGAACGTCCAGGGCTCTTATCAATTGCAAAGCAAATTAAAAATTTTTTACGAGATTATTATGATCTATTGTTTACATAAATGACAATTTTCAGTAGAAAGTACATATTTAAAAAAATCTTTTTTAACGACTGTTTTAAATTTTAGAATGATTTGCACATCACAGGATTTTACAATACCTACTTATTCCCTTTTTTGCAAAATTTTAAAATGCTACAAAAGTGAAATGACTAACTCTGAAGAAAATATGCATAATTTCTGTAATTTTTGTTCCTAAACCGGAAATACATTTTTCAATGCCGTTATTTTATTTTTTTAAGTGCATATAAATTTTATGATTTAAACCGAAGTTATGACATTTTAAAGAAGGCAATATGGACACCAAATATTTAAAATTTCAAAGTTTTTCATTAGAAGGTTTCAAACAGTCATGTACACAATATTCGAAAAATTTAAATGAGTGCTGAAGAAGGTATTTGTGTTTCATTTCGAGTTAATGAGTCCGGGACATGATCAACCCTTGCTCGCAAAATCCACACTTTTCCACTCTTTAAGGGGTATGTGACCCTCTTAATTTACTGTTCTTTTTTCCCCTGAGTATCCATGGAAGTGCCATTGTTCTATTTCTTCCATTATTTTATTTTCCTTCCTACTTTCAGCAACGCCCTATTGAACTCAATTTCTTTAATTTTCATTTTTACTGAATTTACTCAGCATATGCTTCAGTTTTTATCACCAATAAAATTCATATTCAATAGAATACAATGAAATGACGCAACTAAAAATAGAGAGTCGGAATAACTAGTAATAACATGAATAAATTGAGAAAGACCAATTCAATTGATTTTATGCAATCTTCTTTCTCTTAAGACCATTAGAGGAAAAAAAAATGCTTTTGAATTTTAAGGAATGAAAGCAAGCGTATAACACTGGAAGGAGAGGGGAATAATTGTTTTTTTAAAAACAGTTCATGAGTTTGAGATTAAACTATTAAAATGCTTCCATTTTCAATACACAAAATATTCAACATTTTCCTGGTTAATACTATGTGTCTCTAATGTTTTTGCTGCTTATTCTTAATGAAATCCTA
The DNA here is from genome assembly GCA_013235015.1 of Araneus ventricosus. Taxonomy (NCBI): domain Eukaryota; kingdom Metazoa; phylum Arthropoda; class Arachnida; order Araneae; family Araneidae; genus Araneus; species Araneus ventricosus. Next base: position 7,847 of record BGPR01044094.1, on the reverse strand, counting down.
GACTCTATTTAAGGGTGAATTGACTTGTTAGAAAAAAAATTTAATCATACCAAATTAAATCTCTTTAAAAACTTACCTAATCAAAAATCCCAATGGAAACATACAAAAGCTGATGAAATTGAACCCTATATCTTGTTTCTATTTATTTTGGAATGTGCAATTGCAATAAAACTCTCCATGTGCACACAATGTCAGTCACCTATAAATACTTCAATGTGCTTTCCTTAAATCTTTTTTTTTCAGGTATTTAACTCTTCCCTAATTTTAACAAAATTTTCCTATTAAATTCAGGAAATATTTTTTAAAATTTTTGCATTTTCACAAAACTTTTCTATATCTTTTCATTTTTGAATAATTCAACTTCATATCCTTTAACATAAGTTCACATTTAGTGTATGTAATATTATTTATATCACCACAATTTTAGGGTCCAAATAAACAGCTAAGTTTTCTTTTAAATTTCATCAACAATTCTCATGTCACTGAAAATTATACTTGTTTGAAAAAATTAAACTTTGTTTGGGTTTCATACCCAAATAAAGCAACTGGTATTTAACTTCCCTATTTTTAACAAAATTTTCATATTTAATTCAGGAAATACTTTTTAAAATTTTTACATTTTCACAAAATTTTCTTCAAATATACATTTTTTTTAATAATCCAACTTTGTGTTAACATAAGTTCATATTCAATAAATGCAATATTAAGGTCACTACAATTCTAACACCCAAATAACCCAATTTTCAGTTAATGTTAAAAAAAACCCATCTTAAAATGAAAATTCTTATTTTTTAATATTATAAAAAAGCTTTAGATTTCCAAAGAATATCACAAATTTCTCAAGTAGAAATTATGGAGTTAGATCCTTATACAAGTTTTATTATTTTTTTAGCAAATAAAGTTTTAAATAGATGAAGAAGTGATGAATGGAAGGCTGTGTTTTCAATCTTCCTGAAGAGAATTCTTCTTGCTCAGTTATTCAAAGACGGTGTATGGTTGTTTTATATCTAATGACACAATAGGTATTATTCTTAATATGAAAGGAAAAAATTGTCTATAAGTCTGGCTTCAAGTGGAAATATTGTTCCAAATATGTATCAACGCAGGTCATCAAATACTGCTAGGGGGGAGATATTTAATGTTAAAACAAAATTCTTCAAGTCAAAGGTATATTGAAAAATCATTACAATGCTCAGTGTCAACTGTAAACAAAATTATTAACACTGATTTAAATTATAAAAATAAAATGCTCATCTTCTTTCTCCATGTTGTATCGCTGAACCCAGAATAGGCTGTAGAATTCTTTTTGAAAAGAATCAGGAGAAAAAAAAACATTTTAGCAATAGATGAAATACAGGTCTACTTAAATGAATGCAAGAAAAAAAAAAGAGATCAATTTGTTATCATCAAGAGGAGAAAAAATACATTAAAACATTGTTCAAAGAATCTAAAGAAGTTTTTCTAAGTAATTTTTGATTGTGGTAGGTTTTTCATATGATGGAAAATTAAAAGCAAAGAGAGAGAGTGCTACAATTCCATTAATCAGTAGAATTGCATCAAGACAAAGCAAGCAGCCCTTTGTAGACATTAGAAAGCTGTTGAAGAGGAAATAAAATATTTCTTTCGATACTACAAAAAGCATTATTGTCATGACAATTATGATGTAGAAAGATTGTTAAGTATAAGGATTATCCAACTGAATATTTAAAACAACAAAAAGTTGTGAAAAAAAGGCCATCAAAGATGTGCGAACAACCTGAAGACTCAGCAGTCAGCGAACTCTCAGTTCTCTGCCTCACACTCAGCTAGTTTCATTGAGTCATAGCGGATAAAAAGCAATTGTGATGTGTGTGCCAAATTTACGACTAAAATAAACCAATGACTACTTCTATAGAACCATTATGACATACTTATAGAATAATTTTACAAACTACAAGTAAAATGTTACCATATAACAATTTATAATCAATACATTGAACACTGATGTATACGCTGCAAAATGTTTGATACAGTTCAAATTCTTTAAGAGGACAATTCCTTCATAATAAGTTTGATAAATATCAATTATGGAAGCACAATCAAAATTAAATAGTATGTAGCAAAATTTAAAACATTTTACTAATACATTGAAAATCAATTCATCAATAATTGTGTATCTTAATAATGAAATGAAATTGCCATTTATCATTTATATTTGACTACAATTAAAATATATATAAAATACATTGAACTAAAGAAAATATAAAATATACATATAAATGATGGCTATATATATTTTTAGATTTTATTGCAATTTTTTTATTTTTTTAAAAAAAAATTACTTTGTTTTTTGGAAATAATTTTTGATAGCATTGTTCTGGCATATGAATTTATTTTCAATTCCCAAAGTTCAGTTGAATGTTCACTGCAAGTCAAAAAAGAATTTTGAATTTGCCTCAAAATTGTTATTAATCTTTTCAAAATTCCCCTTTGATGACTTGTGTTTGAAAAAATATAGTTGAAAATTTCACCGGATTTACAAATACAATTCACAAAGAGTTGCGAAGGATATTGTAATCCGGTTTTTGAGTTAGCAAATTCTTTAAATGAGAAAAGAATATTAGTGACAATTACTGCGTTGCTGGCATTATTTGATTTGCAGAGTTCACAGTAGATTTTCTAAAGAGATTTTGTTGAAATTTAGCCTGCCACATAAGTGGCACTGTTGAGCTCCAAATAATCCCAATTTTCCTGTGCTTTTGGACAATCCATGATGGTTCATCAAAAACAAGATCTAGGCAATCTTCATCTGTTTGCGGGATGATTTGGGTGGATTCAAGAATGATGTCACCATCTGGCTCATAGTTGGCATTTCCACACATAGCAAACATAGTGTAGTAAGTCCACTGGAGTAGGATGGTCATTCGCCTCACCTAAAGAGAAAATATCAATCAAACACATGGAATTAGTAAACATTTTTAAGTTTCTATGTATTTTTTATAGTAATCAGCAAATTATTTTACACAATTTACTTATTTTTCATTTAAGACAGCCTTAAAAGATTTCTTAAATGTTAAAAATATTGTTAAATTTTAGAATAAATTGAACCTTCCAAATGTGTGTTTATTATCAAATAATTTGAAATTTGATATTGAATTTTTTAAAGAATACCTAAAGAAATGATGAAAAAGTTGTGTTAAAGAAGTTCAATAAATAAAAGCAATTTATTAATTTACTCAGCTTTCTTTTACCAAACTCAAATTTTATAATTAAATAAATTAATTTCAAGCAATGGACAACATACCCGAGAAAAATAGCTTTCTAAGGCATCTTGGTTGAAGCGGCTGAAGAGGACAAGTTTAATTTTTTCAAACAATTCAGGTACCAGAAGAAGGAACGCAGGCAGTGTGACTTGCCATCCTGTTATGCTGTGTTTATGCGGATCTATAAAACATAATGCGAGCATTAAAGAAATTTATTGACACGAGAACGAACTATGTATACATTAAGCCGAAGATTGAAAAATGAGTAAAATTCGTTCGTACCTTTCTTCGTCTTTTGGGAAGCGAAAATATTTCAACTCCTGCGATTTTGCACGAGTGGCGTTGCAAAAAATACATCTGTCATAATTCCTGCTGAATTCTGTTTTCTCAGACCTAGAAGCAAGCTAGAAGAATCAAAGACGACAAACAAAAAAAAAAAAGTTCCGTTGCAAGTTAACCAAAGTTAGAACCACGCCGCGATCAAAACAAATGAAATCCCCTGCGCATTCTTTTGCGCAACAGGGCCTGGCGAAGTAGGTTGTTTGGCGAAAGCGTCAATTGGGGAAAAACGAAAATGAATAGCATATTAAAATTATACTCGTTTAAAATACACACATTTAAAGCAAATATGGACTTTATGCCTTATATATGTGTATTTTATGTTAATAACTTGCTGATATCTTTTGGCCTTGATGTTTTTAAATACATTTTAACAGAAAGTAATATATTTCGGATTCAACATTGTGCGCGTTGTCGCCAATTCTAAACCGGTTAGACCAGTTACGGCAGCCATAAAGAGGGGAAAAACACGTTTTCGCCTGTCCGATTTCGTGGTTTAAGGATAGTCTCCGTTTGTTTACGGAAAAATAACGGTTTCGAGACATTATGGAAATTTTCCGTTAAAATCAATAAATTTTCACCTGAATTTTCAGGTGGATTTTTTACAGTGTATACAATAATTATACGAGGGTAGTATTGTATGTATCGAGAGTAGTGGCGGTATTAGGAAGGGGGGGGGGAAGACAAACCTATTTTATGAACAGCCGTGCTCCCTTCCTCCCCTCACGTCCGTTCCCCTCCACTAGATCCCTTCTACTCAGTCTTTGGTTCTGTTAACACTCCAAATGAGTGTATTTAGACAGTATAATCTAGATCTACATTTCTGTGCTGAGTTTAACTTAAAAGCTCGCAACCAATCTGTCACAGTTTGACAGAAACATTTTCTTGCCATTGAAGAAATAAGACCAGGCATGTTCTAACTAACTAACTACTAACGCAGAAAATGGTTGCTGAAGGAACTGAAACGAGAGTCGCTACAGGGGATGCTGATACTTATGTTGCGAGATCTGGATTAGAGAAAGCAACTTCTCATCCCAAGGGAAAGACGTAGACCTAGTCGTGTTACTGATTGCTTTGGCACCACCAGAAAGTAACATTTATTTTATGTGGCCTGGCAAGGAGAAAAGTCGAAGCATTATTTTTTACAAGAAAACTGCAGAAAGAACTTTCTTTTGCCCAAACCATCCTCCTTCTCCATGTATTCTGTGGCTGCGACATTACACCAGATATTTATAGAAAAAGCAAAGGACTATCGTTACATTGTTCAAAAATCAACTAAGCCAGATAAAAATATTGCTGACATCTTTTATAATCCTTCATCAATACCAGATGCTGTCTCACAAGCAGGTGAGATTATGTTCCCAGTAGAGAGCTGTTGCTGATGAACATAATTTTAATAACCGTAGATATGCAGCATTTCTCAAATCATCAACCAAGATCAAAGCTGATCTTTCCTCAATTCCTCCAACCAAAGGAGCGGCGGAGAAACATACGTTTAGGGATGTGTTTCTGTTTTGGCATCTTTAATGGTACATGTACACCAAAGTTGCACCTCTAGAAGAAGAAGAGGCGTTCGAACTTGATCATATACTAGGAAAACATGGTGAAATTTAATTACGAGCAAGTGTAAAATTGGGTTATGCATATTTTTATGTATGTATATATATATAAATAATATTACGTTATAGTAAGTTATAATACGTTAAAGATATATTGTAATAGATAACCGCCATTTTGAAATATAAACTTTCTTTCATAAAAATAAAATGAATATTTTCAACCACTTATTGTAATTATGTACTTTTCAAACTGCTATAATATTCTAAACTATTCATCCTAAGCACAATGTGCAGGACTATTTTTGTAGGAAATTTAATTTAGTTTAATTTCATACTCAAGTTTTTTCTCGTTATGATCCATAGTTTTCGAGATATTTAAGAAAAACTGAGAAATCCCCCCTTTCAAAACCCGTACCTCCTCAGCACCCTCTACCAGCGGGGACTTTTAGTATGTCGTTTAAGGCACTGTTCGCAACAACTGTGCCGAATTCCGAATTTCAAAACTGCATATTTTTTAAAAATTTGAAATTCGTTGACTGGACTACGAGTAGAAGGAAACTTGTGAAGGGGTACGGATGTGAGGGGAGGAAGGGAGCATAATTGTTCATCAAATGGTCACACCCAACCAGCTCCGACACATACAATACTACCCTTGTATAATTATTATATATGTATGAGGTTATTATCAGGGTTGTTGATTTAGCACTTTTAATCGATTTTACCATTAAAATAAGGAATTTTAGAAATATTAATTTTTAAATCCCCCTGCATTTTCTAAACTATTGATGCGACAAAAACAACGTAGGACTTTTTTTCAGGAAATTTCATGTTGTTAAATTTTGTAATTGAGTGTTTTTCGATAGAAGCCATAATTTTCCGAGATATTTAAGAAAAACTTAAAACGTGCCCCGGGGGGGGGGGGGGGGGGGGGGGGGGGGCGTGCAACCCCACCGGCGGGAACTTTTAGTATGTCGTTTAGGACACTACCCCCAACAACTGTGCCAAATTTCAAAATTACACCATTTTTTTTCTCTTCGTCGATTTTTGGCCTTCGTTGGCTGAACTATACACACAACATCCTCATACAACTACCCGAAGACTGTGTTGAAGTCAAAGTTGTACAATCGGTTCAAAATTCTTGGAAATGCTTATCGATGACACATATGATGCTTCAATACTTATATCCAGAAAAATTCAATTCATTTTTGGAAGGAAAAGTCAACATTTTCATAAATACCTTGGAAGTACAAGCATTCATCAATCTCCTTCAATTTAATGCTCTCCCTAAAGAAGATTTATCTGAAAATGATTTTATTATTATTCCACATTCTGTACACTAGCGCAACAAATATTTCCTATTAAAGTAAATATAATTTTATGCGCGTTTTGTTTAAACAACAAGACACCGGGGCTGAGAGACTCGATGCGCGTTTTCGTGTAAAGTGTCAGGAATGCGCGTACTCGCGGATTAAATTAGAAAGTAATTTTTAAAAAAATTACAAAACTTTTTATGAACAATATAATACCTACATACAAAGTTTCTAAAAATTCGAATACAAAACTTGCTAAGTTTGTTGAGTTCATCAGCCAACTGAGAAGTAAACGAGACCAGAGTCATCTGCAAGCAAAGTCGAAAACGTGAAAAAAAAATCCTAGGAATATTATTTCAGTGATACTTGATATTAATTTGAATAGGTTCGAGAACACAGCTCCTGTAAATGAAATGAAAGCACTAAATTAAATTAACTTAAAACTAATGCTAAAAAATTCGAAGCGTCCGGGTACCCCGACAGTTGCCTATTTGTTAATCCGGCTAAAGCAACACCCAACTTTGATCAAAATTTTATTTACAACTAGATGTCTGCGGCGAAATTTCTTTTCTCCAGGGTTAATAATTGCGAAGAGTTTCAATAAAATCTTTATACGTAGCTTGAGCTTCAAGGCTACTTCAGCCAAATATTTCCAAAATTTTCTCTTTGTCTGAAATGTACAAATTAGAAATGCTTCAAGAAAAAGAATTACGCAACGCATTTTACTGCGGAAATTTCTTTTAAAATTTCATTTATTAAAATAATAATTTTCATTTTTATGCCAAGACCATAGCTCATTCAGTATTTACATCTTAAGACACTAATTGAATAACGAAGATGTAATTTCCTACAAATAAAAGAATCAGTTTTCAGAAATGTTGACGATTATAAAATTTTTTCGACGAAAAAATTTCAGAGAATTCACGAAGCCGTTGACGTTTATAACGATTAAATTTTGTGCTCACTTTTTCATTCACTCCCTGATGTACTAGTGTGCTGAAACTTTATACAGGCGCGGGTTCCCGATGGCAACATAAATTTTCCGAGCTTAATTATCAGTTAATCGGATAATATGAATAAACGTTTCCATTATTATTGGTGCCATCTATTAGTGCATTTGAGAAAAAAAAAATTATTTTAAAATTTCTTAATATTTATAATAATAAATTGAGAAATATATTGCAGACTACAAAGAAGAAAATAATAAAAACAAAATTTTTATTTGTAAACTAAAAATAGAAAAATTTTTTGGAACAAATATTAACGTCAAAACCAATAAATTCTTAAAGGTGAGGTGTTGTTATTTTTTACCCTTCAGTGCATTAATAAAATCATGTATTCACAAACTTTTTCATTGTTCCAGTCAAAATTGAATCCAGTTGAACAAATAAATCCTT
>BGPR01044093.1:0-12728 GCA_013235015.1 Araneus ventricosus | reverse complement strand
AAAAATATGTAGGATCCATAAACATCTTAAGTATCCTATGCCTTCTTAGATGAATGAAAACGACAGCCCCTTTCCAAAACAGGAGGGGTCATCTTATTAGATAGCAAAGAAAACTATTCAGTTAAGTGGTTAAGGTAAACTGCTTTTCCATATGTAAGTACATTTTTATGATAAATGAAATAGTGAAATTCTTACTAAAGCATTGGAAACCAAATAAATTTAATGAATGAGTTCTTTAAAAATTGTTAAGTTAGACTATTAATATATTTCCTATATAATTTTATGCCATATCTATTTAATTTATCTGTAGTGAACGAAGGATTTCCTATAGTCTCAAGTTTTTAAAATGGGAACAAATGTTTGAAAAGATTTCACGAAAGATAAAATTCAGCTCAAAAGTTATCGAAAACTTTACGTTTATTGATTGCCTTATTGATGTCGCCAAGGAAATGGCTCAGTGTACCAATTTTGCATGAAGAATTACGAAAAAAAATGAATAAACTCACCGATATGTAATTTTCCGCTCTTTGTATCGATTTCATTCAAAATTCCGAAATGCCCCTTTAAAGTAAAGTAGATAACAGCTTATTTAAACTGAATGTATCTCAACTGTAGCGCAAATAATGATACGTTCTAAAGATGAGCTCCACATTTCCTTTCAAACATTCTTACTGATAATATGAGAGCTCTTTTCATGCAAATGATGGAGTAATTCACTCGGTCTGCAGGAGTTGAAAAGATGCAAGGGCGCTAGCCAATGCCATTTGCTATCTGTACAGTTTATTAAGTCGCAATTCCGGGAGTAGTACTCGATTCAGAAGACAAATGCCATAGATATTTTTCATTCGAAATGGCTGCTACAATTTGTGTCGAATTTTCGAAGCGAAACCTTTGAAATAAATGCGTCTGCTAGAGCCAGGAGTGCTTGAGGACATGAGGCTATAAATTGCGATATTTCTTCGAGATATAGAAATATCCATTTTCTTGGAAGCAAAGAAATACACTATTTCTTTGCATTTAAATTTCACAAGTATATCTTTATACATTAAGGGGAAGAATTATGCTTCGAAGAGTTTCCCTTCAGAATTCATTTTCCATTTAGAATTACAGCGATCTCTAAAAATACTGTGTCACTCATACTATATAGATGAAGAGGAGGAAAGCTCATTCCATTATATTATTCACCGAAACTCAATTTTAAACTGCTTTTTATGATACAAAATAATGATTGAAGATATCTATATAAAATAGATAGTATTTGGTGGAAAAGGATGGGAGATAGGATGGACTACGATTACCCTCCAAACATTTCTATGTTTACGCTGGCTTATGCACTTAATAGTAGCATTAAACCTCTTAGCCCATTATGCCCCATTCAGGAAAACATAGCAGCTTACAAATTTGAAGATGTTTCAAATTGTATGTTAGCACGAAATTATATATTTTTACATACTAATATCTGATTACACAATCCACATCGTCCATCAACTCGACTATCCCCTTTACAGATGACATGCTTCGGAATCGTATATCATTGCAAAAGCTAAAATATGCCTAATGGTAAATGATGAATATTTGCTTGCAATCTATTTATAATGCATTTAGAGACTGTTACCGTAGAAATTGATTCGAATTAGCGGATAATGAAGGTAGTGGGAATCACTGATCATGAGCTGACATTATAGCCTGACCATGTTTGAGTATTATGAGTAACCTGACCATTTATTTTTAACGCAAGACTACGTTCCTCCCATTGGGGTCTCAGGAAGGAATTTGTTTCACACGCCACAGAACTTGGTATGGGAGATCCTCTATATCTAGGTAACTACATATGTTAAAAACAAAACTAATGTCTTATTTTAGAGATAAAGGGTAACAACAGAAGTTTAAAAAAATCGAAAATCGGAATTGTAGTTCAGCGACTACTGGGTCGCAAAGTTGGGCAAAATTACGCATGAATTGGTGACGTCGAGGTGCGCGCGCACAAACTGCTGACGCTCTCGCTTCTTACATTTTCCCGAGCGAGATTTTGTGAATGAGTTGAAGAATTTGTTTCGACAAATTTAATACAATAATGGCTCCAAATTTAAATTTACAAAGAAGGAAACGCCAACGAGATGCCAAACGAGATACAGAGAATTTATGAAAAGTATTGTTGAAGCATGCAACAAAAGAAACAGCAGGAAAAGGAACAAAAGAAGCAGCGGGAGAGGGAACGAAAGAAACAGCAAAATAAGGAACGTTCGGCCTTACTTGCAAAAAAAGAGATGTAAACGATATTGTGAGATTAATATTTTAACTTCGAGAAACAGAAGAGTTTTGCGAGTAACAAAGAAAATCCGAGAAGCTTCGAGAAACAAAAGATAATCGCGAGTAACAAAGAGAAACTTCGAGAAACAAAAGAGTCACACGAGTAAAGTAGTCCTACGCCTTTAACATCAGTGTCTGTTTGAAAAAGACAGCCTCCCGTTATTTTTTCCCTCAAAACAGGACTTCGACTAATTTTTAGTTAATAACTGCAGTAATCAAGAAAATGCACATTTCTTCAGTTTTTATTTATTAATGAAAAGAAGAGGAATGAATACGTGAACATAAATAATTTATATGATCTTGTATTTTTCCTCTGAACAAATTTTTGCTTCAGTATATTTGGCGTCGATTTCAAATGTGAATAAAATTCTTTGCAGGATTTCTTAAAATTAACTTTGTCACTTAACATTGCTTTAAGAACTGAGACTCGCAACTGTACTGTTTCACTTGCCCGTAACTTATTCATAAGAAAAAAGGCCCTTTCTAGGGGCGCACTAGTGTTGTACAGACAAAATATATTTAATAATATACGAAAGTTCGTATGATTCAAATTATTGTTGTAAAGTGAAAAATTCCATCCAACGACTTTCAGTTCAAACATCTCCAGTGTTCCATTCTTTCACTTTTTGCGGCGTAAGGCAGTTAGAAATAAGTACGAGTTAGCAGGTGTCTGACCGATTTGCATACGTGTGAGACTTATTACGCTTGCCCGTCATCGCAGCGCTACTATAAGGCGTTACTGTCGGATTTTTAGATTCTTAAAACCCTTTTTTCTTTGAAATTGTTACAGTGGGTTGCTGGTTCTTTGAAAATAAGAGTATTTCGGCGTCCCGAAGCTGAACTTGGGGACGGATGGTCCCTTTCAAAACGGGGCGTATGGTTACATTAATTATGAGACACATTCCAGAATAATCAAATATCAAAACGAGACATCAACCCTCTGATTCCTGAGACCATTGGTATAGAGAGACCTCAAAATACGGGAATGCCCGAATTTATCTCTCAAAGATAACGGAAATTCACTTCCCCTTTCAAAACCGCAATGACAGCTGGCACTCTCCGAATTCTAAGAACCAACTCCCCTGTTACCCAAACCCTTCTGGATGAGCCGCTCTAACGAAAAAAGCGCGCACTGCGGGTGTGAAATCAATCACATTTAACGAAAGGGGGTGGAAACTTCGCAGTGATATTCGGACGTTCACAGTCTTTCGCTTGACTGGACGGTTGGGGCGATCCCGTATCGACAAAGTTAATCTAATTTGCTCAATCACTTTGCATTATCCATGATGATGTGTAGACAGACAAGTTCCCTAAATTTTAAAATAAATTTGAAACGCAAAAGGATTCTAAGAAATACTTTCATAAAGTCATACCTTATTTGCAGTACAGAAATAAGTTTTAGGAGTTATTAACAGGACAAATGCTGGAATTAATTGACGAATTTCGTAAATTTATATGCACGTGGATAACATATAACACGTCATGAATATTTCTTGAAATACTTAACTGTTCAGACTTTCACATTATCAAATAAGATTAAATTTTCCTTTTTGATAATCTTGTAGATTTAATTAAGAATCCATTGAACATATGACATATTTATGGTCTTCACGTATTTTTTGGCTCTCATTATAACATTTATGAATGATTTAATTTTACATAATTAATGTAAAAATATTGTAAATCGGTGCACGTACAGTGTGAAGAAAACAGAGGTTAATCGAACATTATACTCTCTTTCTCTCTCTGACCTAAAGCAACGCTGTTATTGAGATGAAGTATATTGAAATATCAACACCGAGTCTTTAAAATCCAAAGTTCGATAATATCTCAATATTTAAATAACTATCATTTGAAATAAATTAAAAGTGGTAGTATCATAATTAGTATTATTAATCATAATAAGAAAAGCTGGCACATTGACCCCAAAATATAGTATTCCGAATGAGCAAGATCCGTACCGTAGGGTGGATGTGGTAGAAGTTCGATTCCTTTAAACTCCTCTAACTAGAGCTGGGTCATTTTGAGGCATGTGAACTCTGGTACTGCTTAGCTGGAGGAGAGCTCCCCAATCGGCCAAAGCAGCAGTTCTTGGAGCGTCCAATGTTTTCTGCAAGATTTTTGATGCTACAGGGTTCTCCTCTGCGTCTCTTTTCTACTCCTCAAGATGTAGAGAAGATATGTTCTTTTTGTTATGCTCTACACCACCTGCGGTGTAGTGGAGCTGGAGCGCCGTTCCGGCACTGCTTTTTTTATGAGAAAGAAATCAGGAAAAAATTACAAAAATCTCCTTACAACAGCATGATTTTTGTCACGTAGCGAGCGTTCCGGCTCTGCGTGAAATGTGACTACACCATTGGCTACCACTTCTGAATTTTAATTTCAAGTGTTAGATCGCCTTCGTACGATTTCTGTGAGAAGCTTCAATGGCTTTAGTGCCTAATTTGAAATGATGCCTCAAGAATCTCTCTATTTGTATTACTCATCAACCGATCTTGAATTGAGAAAAACAAGTTTGAATGAGTGTATATTGTAGAAGAACGGATTACCTTTCAAATACCCTTTTAAATTGCGAAAACACTTTTGATACCCTAATAAATTCATGCTTTCTGTAAACTTCTTGCTTGACTTCTTGCTTATAATTATATTTATTTGCATAGCATTGATTAAATTTTGAGAAAGAATGCCATACTTGTTTGTGTGTCGTTTAATTACAAATTTTGTGTTCTAGAAAAGAATAGAAAAATATGTTGCTTCCCTTTTAAGAAATGGAGAAAATTATTTCTTAATTAAAAGAACTTAGCTTTTGAAATCATTATTCAATGACAAAAGTTTAATAACAAAATTAATTTAATTAAAATATTAAACATTAATTTAATTAAAAGATTAAAAATTAAGTAAAAGATTAAAAAATTAATTAATTTAATTAAAAAATTAAATTTTAATAACAAAATCAATTTAATTCAATTAACTTAATTAAAATTAATTAAATTAATTAAATTAATTAAATTAATTAAAATTAATTAAAATTAATTAAGTAAATTTAATTAACAAAATTAATTAATTTAGAAGATTAATAACAAAATTTTGTGATTTAGAGAATTGAAATTAAAGAAATAGTTCGCAGCAAAAGTTTTATCCTTTAAATTCGCAAGATTTTGGTCAAATAAAGAATATTTTGGTACTTTGCTTTTTCCCCATCAAAGAAGCAAAGGTTTATTTTCCTTTATAAGCTTTTTTATTTCTATGTTTTCTCATGCTTAATAATGTTTTATTTTCTTACTTTGATTTTTCCCCGTCAAAAAAGCAAAGATATTTATTTTCCCGTATAGGCTTTTTTATTTCTATGTTTCCTCGACAAATTTTATAAATAAGAACACTGTTTTCAGCAAATAATCTTTGGGTTTTACGACCACTAAATCTAAGTTGCCAATTTATAAAGAGGTAGGGAATTGAGACCAGCGTTTTGAAGCAATAAAGAAAGAAACAATTTTTATAGCTAAATATTTTGCATGAATTAACAAACATTTTCTCTGAAGAATAATGGCCATGTTTTATATGAGTGACAAATTCTATACTACCTTAAATCTTCCGCACCAAACGAATGACACGCTTAATAGCAAAATTGTGATACAAGCTCAAATCTTCTGTAAAGGAATGTTATTTAAACACATATAAAAACATGCAACAGAGAGAAAAATGCAAGCCGGTTTATAGAAAATGATACTTATTATTTGAGGACTTTTAAGAAACGAACATATATTCAAAATGATGCACTAAAGAGCAGAAATGAATCCTAAGCTTCAACAAATTTTTCCCTCATACATCTGAAATAAAATATGGTGTCATAAATTTATGGAGAAAAATATTTACTTTCATATCTTAAAATATGGATTTTTTGCATTATTTATGACATGTTTTTCTCGAAGAAAAATGATATTTATGGTCAAAGGTAATCGAAAGGAAATTATGATTCGAAACGTTTTGTACCAAGCATTATGAAAATGTCCATAAAATTTAAGTAAATTTTGTATTTTATTAGCCTGTGAAATTATTTTGTCGTCGGAGTACGGAGTTGTAAATCGAAATCATTAAAACTTGAAAGCAACAATAACAAAGGCCGGAAAGATTAAAATGATTGAATAAATTTATACTAAAGAAATGCCTTTTTATTTATAAGTAAAGTCGCACAGAAAATTCTTTACTTAAAACCACCAAAGAAATTTTTTGTTGAAGTTTGTAAAGTATATAATTATAAATTTCGATTGAATCAACGAAAAAAATTATGACGTTAGCTTTTAACAATTGTCTCCATAAACCTTTGAAGTATTTGTTGAAAAAGCTTTCTATATTGTTTAATATATTGCTTTCAATATTTCTCAGAGAAATTTTTATCTTTTATTTTATTATCATTCAATCTGAATATTTCAGTCGTTCTTTATGGATGAATAATGTGCAAACATGAAATAAAATAATTGCTGTTATAAAACTTTTTATTGAAAATTTATATTCTGCGTTTAACACTGGAGATAGTTTAATTACTTATGAGCTAGCTGATAATGATAAGCTGGAAATTAATAAAATAATTTGATAGCTCTTAGAGGATCCCGAACAATTCCTTGCATTAAAATGTCTCTAATATTGAAAGGTTCTGACGTTTCGGAAGACTATTTACCCAGTTATAAATACTATGCTCAATATTAAATGCAAATTAAAAGTAATTACACTTGTAATTTAAACAAACTATTTATATACGAATAATGATAACATCACTGTCGACATCCATTCGAAGCACTGATTACATCCATTAATTTAACATTTTCAATAGCAACTTCATCATACATTGTCGTTTATAACGGAACAAACTGAATGGGAAAGGTATATTGAAAAGGACTTGGAAAATAAAATAATTTCATATATAAATATCGCAGTTCACCGATCCTTTTATAAGATAACTTTTTAATGCAACTTATCGGTACATTTTATATTCATGAAAAGGACTGAATTTTATTTTTTATAATTTATTGAAGATGGAATTCTCTAGAACCTATTGAATCAAGATTTTTGTGTTATCTTCTGCACCAGTCATGGAAGTTATAAAGACTGAGTAAATGATAAGCTACCAGGGAAATAGAGATTTCTAGGCTTCTTTTGTTTCTTCGCCTTTTTCTTTTTATAATTAAAAAAAATACTATATACTGGAAACTTGATAACGTTTGTATATCGTCGCTTAACAAGCAACACCACCTATCTTAATTTTTCGAAATTTCAAAGAGGAAGAAAATACTCAATTTTTCGAACGAATATTTCTGAATTTTTTTTCATACTTGGTAAGAACAAGCAATCTCAAGATTATATAAAATGTTAAATAAATTCAGATATATTCGTTATTGGGTTATTGATTATATTATATATTTTTTTTAGATTTACTCCTATATTTGTTGTCTTTTTCCAACAATTGGCCCTCACAGAAGGTTGGTGCCTATAAATTTCGAAATAATTTGACATAATCGATTCCTAAGGTCGATTGGCATTTGATTGTTGGAATTCCATATCTGGATTGGCTTTTTCATAGTAATAGTTTTTAATCTTATTAGCTTTCTGTATTTCATTGTGTGAATAATATTAGGTTGTATTGTTTATTAGATTTAATTTTAAATTAGGGTTTAATAGGTGTATATATATATATATATATATAGGTGTATATATCTAAATATCTAATTTATATATATATATATATATATATATATATATATATATATATATATATATATATATATATATATATATATATATATATATATATATACTTACGAAGACTTTCAGTACCTGTTCACTAGCATCCCACTTAATAAATTAAAAGAGGTTTTAATGCAATATTATTTGCACAGAAGTTTATTGGTTAGACATAATTAATTTATGCGTCTTCAATAATTTCATCTCGAATGGCGAAAATATTTTCTTACAGATTAAAGGAATTCCACAGGGATCTTGCTTTTCTTCTTTAATTGCAAATCTATTTCTTCATTTTTACGAAAAACATGCAGTTTTAAGTTTAAATTCAGCTTTTAGATATATAGATGACATCCTAATTTTTAATTTTAAAGATTTCTCTTCAGTTAGTGAGGATATTTATTCCGAGGAACTAAAATTACCAAAAACAAACGATGATAATATTAAAGCTAGTTTTCTTCATTTAGATATTGACAGTCATAACGAATTAAATTTAAGAATTTACGACAAAAGAAATGAATTTAAATTTAATGTTAATAGGCTTAACTTTTGAAATTCTAATATCTCTTTTAAGATCTATAAAAACACAATATTGCATCCATTACTAAGGATTAAAAATATTTATAACAATTCAGAATCAAAGAAAAAACAAATTGAACTTTATAAAAACAATCTTAATTCCAATAAAATTCCCAATTCTCTTTATTTACCTTTATTCCACAGCGTTCTGTAGGGAAAAAACTTGCTATATTTGCTTTTATTTAATTTGCCCTTGATCTATTGTATTTTACAGTTAATCTCATTTTAGTTAATTGTCTATTTTTCTTTATATACTGATACTCTTAAAAAAGTTCCTAAGACTTCACGGACAGCCAAAAGTTTCTAAGACTCTTCACCTCTCACTCCTAGTAAAATATTTACTGAAAATCGTGACATTAACCGTTAACTGTCAACCACCATAACCGAGTTCATGTCTCGTGCCGCATGCTATTGCATCTGAATCCATTGTCTGTCCATTTGTGGACTATTGGATGAGTTTTGACACGTTTTTCTTCATTTTTGTTTCACATTATTGGTTTTGAAATTGGGTTTCATGTATTTTAATTTAATTAGACTTAAACTTTTTATTTTTTAATTAGATTTGAACTATTTACTTTATTTCTTTGTTTCAAACTATTGTTTTTGTTCTATATTCCGGAGAAACAAACTCTTTTTAGCATTATTGCTAGAGTTTGTATTCAGAAAACACCGAAAATAAATTTGTGTACGCTCGTTCGAGATTTCCCTTACTGATGACGCGTCCCGGATGTTAGCGTTATATTCCGTTTTGTTGTTCCGGTTTTTCTTTTATGACGTGGTTTTGTTGTCTTTTTTTGTTAATATATATATATATATATATATATATTCCTTTAATCCTTCAATAGATCATTTTCGTTATTTTAAATTTAAAAAGTGTTTTTACTTTCTTCAAAAAATTCTATATTAAATATTTTTAGACCTTGTTGCTGTAAAATATTCTGCAATATTTTTCAATACCCTTCAGTTTTCTCAATATTGCACAATATCGGATCCATATTGTAAAAGTATTCTAGGCTTGTTGCTCAGCCAAATTGCAGATTAAAAGGAGGAGAGCCATAATACATTGTCTCTGTCGAAATCCCCCCCCCAAAAAAAAACTTTCATTCACTTTATACGATTTAGAAAACCAATTATTACTTCAGTTTTCCTTAATAAAGTATCTCCATATAGATATTTGCCTCGCATCAGAGACACCTTCATATGATATCTTGTTACAGGAAACACGATATCTTTCGGATCAGTCGTTGGCGGACGCAGACATAAGCTTATGAAGGAGGATAAACATAGTGTCATATGTTATATATAACATATACCAACAAGAAACTTCTTTTACTTTAGAATGGTTATCTTTGGGGTACCTGACATCCAGTGGCGGCTCGTGAGTTCAGAAACGAAGACGGTTGCAAAAAATGTTTATCAAGAGAATACAATTTTAAAAGCTACTTTATCACTAAGTAGGCCAAATTTTTAAATTCCAAATCCAGATGAGAAATTTCCTGCTTTTCAAACAAAGTAAATAACCGGCATATGACATTTTCTATTAGTTTTACTAACAAAAATTAAAGCGACTGTTCATGTGACGATTCCTCTGACGAAAAATAATAATGATAATAACAATCGGAGCTCCACATATACACTTCCCTCCTTTCCCAGTTCACTCGATAGCACTCTTTCAAAAATGAATATCAAATAACTCATATACAGAAAATTTATTTTTAAGTTAAAACATATTACATGCATTTTTTACTGAAATACTCTACACATTTGAAAGTTTTAGAATAGCATTATTTGCTTGAATCTATCGTTGCAACACGAACCCAAAGTGAAACTCATAAACAGCCAATGAGATTGAAACTTGTGTAAGAGTGACAATATATATATATATATATATATATATATATATATTAAAAAAAGAGCACCTTTCTTTCGTTCAGTTGGCTCCGTGCCAGCCAGAGCTGTGTTGACTTTCAGCCCATTGCCCTTCTAAGCTAAAGGAAGAAAGAGTTGCTTTTTTCACTCCGGGTTTTCTACTCAGTGCCCCGCCCTCCGGGGGCGGGCGGCCGAGATTATTTTGCAGCTCAGACCTGCGTCTCTCTTTGTTTGGATTCATTTTATGCCTTTTTTTTCAGTTTTTTATTACTTTTTTTGCATTTTCGTAAGCAAATACGATTCAAAACGAAAACTACAAGTTTAAAAAATTATTTCAGGTGGGTGCTGCAGATCTGCAGCCCTAAGGGACGAGCCGCCACTGCTGATATCTCTAAGATAGATCACGACTGTTAAATACTGTAATATCACTGTTTCGAATTGATAATATTTATTTATATATTCGGTTTATTTTGACAGTTTTAGATATTCACAGAAAAATTCTATACCTTTTCTTCTTCAGCCACTTATTCATGTTTTAAGGCGAAAAAAAAAATCGAAATTAATGAGCATACCTTGGCTACAATATGACATCTAAATTATATTCTTATGATAAGCCATATATATTAGATCTTAAAGTTAAGGAATGTATCTGACGGTCCATTAAGAGCATGTTGAAAATCAAACTTCTAAGATTTAAATTAAATGAAGTTCTAAAATAAAACAGGAAGGAATATTTTTTATTTGTTAATAGTGTCTTCTTTATAATGGGCAATAAAACAGCCAATATATCAAGGTATTTTTTCTCTACCAATATTCAAAACCTTTTCTCATAAAAACCTCTAATGTAATGCATAAATAAAATAAATATTTCATATAAAATCATCTTCAAAATTT
This sequence comes from Araneus ventricosus, assembly GCA_013235015.1. Lineage (NCBI taxonomy): Eukaryota > Metazoa > Arthropoda > Arachnida > Araneae > Araneidae > Araneus > Araneus ventricosus. The sequence goes on along the minus strand of BGPR01044093.1, from coordinate 1,343 downwards.
AATCCAAACATGAGCTAAAATTTCCATCATCTTATTCGAGTATCAAATAGGACATATTTGCGTTTTATTAAAATATTCACAGGTTTCCATTATGAATTTCCGTGAAGCTGTGACGACCATATACAGATATAACGGCCGGGTATATTTATAAAGCTAGCTCACGACACAGTAGGTGAATTTTCATCATGCTGAAAGCTTGCAGATGGAGAAACCTTTTAGGAAGGATTTATGACATCAGAAAACATTATGAAAATGAAAGATGCTCAGATTGTGTATCAAATTATGAAAGAGGTACTAACATTTTAAAACTTGGGTAGAAAGAAGTTTCTCTACCTTGGAAATATGTTTTAATTTTTAAACATGAATGTGAACATGAATGAATGAAACATGAATTAATGGAAGTGAAACGACAGTTTCTTATTTTTGTTTCGAGATTGATTCGCTTTCATTAAAAAAATTGTGCTGCACGCCTATAACTAGATAATATATTTTGATAAAATTCAAAATCTTCTTTAAAAAATTCATTTAAATACTTTAAATTAGACTGATTTACTTCCTCTTTTTTGCTTAGAAACCTTGAAGAATCAGAAAGAAGGCTTTTCTTAGCCTTAGTATTATTTCAAGTTATCCTGCTTATAGTGGAGACCTACAGATTCTCTGAATCATAGATTAAAACCTTATGAGTTAAGCATAGCCCTGCTTGCTGAAATAATTCTGTAAAGAATTCCTTGATTGGAATTTACATTTGGAGTCATGAAAGTTTAAATAATTTTAAAGAGAAACATAGCATATATAACAAACTGAACAAAAATATAAATATGGAAAACGAGATGAACACAATAAATGTATGAAAATATTTCATTACAAATGTTGCACAGCAGTTTTTAATTTTATATTAACTCCCCCAAAATATTAAAATTAAGCTAATAAACTATATCCAAACAAAGCCGACGGGGAAAAATTAAGTTTCGTTGAGAGTAAAGTTGTCCATTCAAAATCCGTATTGCTAAATAACAGTTCATGTAACATAAATAAATCCTGGCATTAAAATTTGCTTTCACTGGGGATTTTAAATGAAACCTGCTTCATTTCTCCGTAACTTCATATCAGTTTAATGTAAGTACGCAAAAAGTTGTTTTCGAAAGTTAAATATTTATAAATTTGAACTTGATTCTAACCAAAGTGAAACTTATTTGTCTGTCTATATTAGTTCTGTAACAACTAATAGAATATGAACAAAATTCAGTCATGCCACTTTCATTGGATATTTAAATTGACATTTATTCATTCCTCCTTAACTTCATATCCATTCAATATAAAAAAGCACACTTGTTGTTTTCGAG
>BGPR01044092.1:0-12728 GCA_013235015.1 Araneus ventricosus | reverse complement strand
CTCGAAAACAACAAGTGTGCTTTTTTATATTGAATGGATATGAAGTTAAGGAGGAATGAATAAATGTCAATTTAAATATCCAATGAAAGTGGCATGACTGAATTTTGTTCATATTCTATTAGTTGTTACAGAACTAATATAGACAGACAAATAAGTTTCACTTTGGTTAGAATCAAGTTCAAATTTATAAATATTTAACTTTCGAAAACAACTTTTTGCGTACTTACATTAAACTGATATGAAGTTACGGAGAAATGAAGCAGGTTTCATTTAAAATCCCCAGTGAAAGCAAATTTTAATGCCAGGATTTATTTATGTTACATGAACTGTTATTTAGCAATACGGATTTTGAATGGACAACTTTACTCTCAACGAAACTTAATTTTTCCCCGTCGGCTTTGTTTGGATATAGTTTATTAGCTTAATTTTAATATTTTGGGGGAGTTAATATAAAATTAAAAACTGCTGTGCAACATTTGTAATGAAATATTTTCATACATTTATTGTGTTCATCTCGTTTTCCATATTTATATTTTTGTTCAGTTTGTTATATATGCTATGTTTCTCTTTAAAATTATTTAAACTTTCATGACTCCAAATGTAAATTCCAATCAAGGAATTCTTTACAGAATTATTTCAGCAAGCAGGGCTATGCTTAACTCATAAGGTTTTAATCTATGATTCAGAGAATCTGTAGGTCTCCACTATAAGCAGGATAACTTGAAATAATACTAAGGCTAAGAAAAGCCTTCTTTCTGATTCTTCAAGGTTTCTAAGCAAAAAAGAGGAAGTAAATCAGTCTAATTTAAAGTATTTAAATGAATTTTTTAAAGAAGATTTTGAATTTTATCAAAATATATTATCTAGTTATAGGCGTGCAGCACAATTTTTTTAATGAAAGCGAATCAATCTCGAAACAAAAATAAGAAACTGTCGTTTCACTTCCATTAATTCATGTTTCATTCATTCATGTTCACATTCATGTTTAAAAATTAAAACATATTTCCAAGGTAGAGAAACTTCTTTCTACCCAAGTTTTAAAATGTTAGTACCTCTTTCATAATTTGATACACAATCTGAGCATCTTTCATTTTCATAATGTTTTCTGATGTCATAAATCCTTCCTAAAAGGTTTCTCCATCTGCAAGCTTTCAGCATGATGAAAATTCACCTACTGTGTCGTGAGCTAGCTTTATAAATATACCCGGCCGTTATATCTGTATATGGTCGTCACAGCTTCACGGAAATTCATAATGGAAACCTGTGAATATTTTAATAAAACGCAAATATGTCCTATTTGATACTCGAATAAGATGATGGAAATTTTAGCTCATGTTTGGATTAAATTTTGAAGATGATTTTATATGAAATATTTATTTTATTTATGCATTACATTAGAGGTTTTTATGAGAAAAGGTTTTGAATATTGGTAGAGAAAAAATACCTTGATATATTGGCTGTTTTATTGCCCATTATAAAGAAGACACTATTAACAAATAAAAAATATTCCTTCCTGTTTTATTTTAGAACTTCATTTAATTTAAATCTTAGAAGTTTGATTTTCAACATGCTCTTAATGGACCGTCAGATACATTCCTTAACTTTAAGATCTAATATATATGGCTTATCATAAGAATATAATTTAGATGTCATATTGTAGCCAAGGTATGCTCATTAATTTCGATTTTTTTTTTCGCCTTAAAACATGAATAAGTGGCTGAAGAAGAAAAGGTATAGAATTTTTCTGTGAATATCTAAAACTGTCAAAATAAACCGAATATATAAATAAATATTATCAATTCGAAACAGTGATATTACAGTATTTAACAGTCGTGATCTATCTTAGAGATATCAGCAGTGGCGGCTCGTCCCTTAGGGCTGCAGATCTGCAGCACCCACCTGAAATAATTTTTTAAACTTGTAGTTTTCGTTTTGAATCGTATTTGCTTACGAAAATGCAAAAAAAGTAATAAAAAACTGAAAAAAAAGGCATAAAATGAATCCAAACAAAGAGAGACGCAGGTCTGAGCTGCAAAATAATCTCGGCCGCCCGCCCCCGGAGGGCGGGGCACTGAGTAGAAAACCCGGAGTGAAAAAAGCAACTCTTTCTTCCTTTAGCTTAGAAGGGCAATGGGCTGAAAGTCAACACAGCTCTGGCTGGCACGGAGCCAACTGAACGAAAGAAAGGTGCTCTTTTTTTAATATATATATATATATATATATATATATATATATTGTCACTCTTACACAAGTTTCAATCTCATTGGCTGTTTATGAGTTTCACTTTGGGTTCGTGTTGCAACGATAGATTCAAGCAAATAATGCTATTCTAAAACTTTCAAATGTGTAGAGTATTTCAGTAAAAAATGCATGTAATATGTTTTAACTTAAAAATAAATTTTCTGTATATGAGTTATTTGATATTCATTTTTGAAAGAGTGCTATCGAGTGAACTGGGAAAGGAGGGAAGTGTATATGTGGAGCTCCGATTGTTATTATCATTATTATTTTTCGTCAGAGGAATCGTCACATGAACAGTCGCTTTAATTTTTGTTAGTAAAACTAATAGAAAATGTCATATGCCGGTTATTTACTTTGTTTGAAAAGCAGGAAATTTCTCATCTGGATTTGGAATTTAAAAATTTGGCCTACTTAGTGATAAAGTAGCTTTTAAAATTGTATTCTCTTGATAAACATTTTTTGCAACCGTCTTCGTTTCTGAACTCACGAGCCGCCACTGGATGTCAGGTACCCCAAAGATAACCATTCTAAAGTAAAAGAAGTTTCTTGTTGGTATATGTTATATATAACATATGACACTATGTTTATCCTCCTTCATAAGCTTATGTCTGCGTCCGCCAACGACTGATCCGAAAGATATCGTGTTTCCTGTAACAAGATATCATATGAAGGTGTCTCTGATGCGAGGCAAATATCTATATGGAGATACTTTATTAAGGAAAACTGAAGTAATAATTGGTTTTCTAAATCGTATAAAGTGAATGAAAGTTTTTTTTTGGGGGGGGGATTTCGACAGAGACAATGTATTATGGCTCTCCTCCTTTTAATCTGCAATTTGGCTGAGCAACAAGCCTAGAATACTTTTACAATATGGATCCGATATTGTGCAATATTGAGAAAACTGAAGGGTATTGAAAAATATTGCAGAATATTTTACAGCAACAAGGTCTAAAAATATTTAATATAGAATTTTTTGAAGAAAGTAAAAACACTTTTTAAATTTAAAATAACGAAAATGATCTATTGAAGGATTAAAGGAATATATATATATATATATATATATATTAACAAAAAAAGACAACAAAACCACGTCATAAAAGAAAAACCGGAACAACAAAACGGAATATAACGCTAACATCCGGGACGCGTCATCAGTAAGGGAAATCTCGAACGAGCGTACACAAATTTATTTTCGGTGTTTTCTGAATACAAACTCTAGCAATAATGCTAAAAAGAGTTTGTTTCTCCGGAATATAGAACAAAAACAATAGTTTGAAACAAAGAAATAAAGTAAATAGTTCAAATCTAATTAAAAAATAAAAAGTTTAAGTCTAATTAAATTAAAATACATGAAACCCAATTTCAAAACCAATAATGTGAAACAAAAATGAAGAAAAACGTGTCAAAACTCATCCAATAGTCCACAAATGGACAGACAATGGATTCAGATGCAATAGCATGCGGCACGAGACATGAACTCGGTTATGGTGGTTGACAGTTAACGGTTAATGTCACGATTTTCAGTAAATATTTTACTAGGAGTGAGAGGTGAAGAGTCTTAGAAACTTTTGGCTGTCCGTGAAGTCTTAGGAACTTTTTTAAGAGTATCAGTATATAAAGAAAAATAGACAATTAACTAAAATGAGATTAACTGTAAAATACAATAGATCAAGGGCAAATTAAATAAAAGCAAATATAGCAAGTTTTTTCCCTACAGAACGCTGTGGAATAAAGGTAAATAAAGAGAATTGGGAATTTTATTGGAATTAAGATTGTTTTTATAAAGTTCAATTTGTTTTTTCTTTGATTCTGAATTGTTATAAATATTTTTAATCCTTAGTAATGGATGCAATATTGTGTTTTTATAGATCTTAAAAGAGATATTAGAATTTCAAAAGTTAAGCCTATTAACATTAAATTTAAATTCATTTCTTTTGTCGTAAATTCTTAAATTTAATTCGTTATGACTGTCAATATCTAAATGAAGAAAACTAGCTTTAATATTATCATCGTTTGTTTTTGGTAATTTTAGTTCCTCGGAATAAATATCCTCACTAACTGAAGAGAAATCTTTAAAATTAAAAATTAGGATGTCATCTATATATCTAAAAGCTGAATTTAAACTTAAAACTGCATGTTTTTCGTAAAAATGAAGAAATAGATTTGCAATTAAAGAAGAAAAGCAAGATCCCTGTGGAATTCCTTTAATCTGTAAGAAAATATTTTCGCCATTCGAGATGAAATTATTGAAGACGCATAAATTAATTATGTCTAACCAATAAACTTCTGTGCAAATAATATTGCATTAAAACCTCTTTTAATTTATTAAGTGGGATGCTAGTGAACAGGTACTGAAAGTCTTCGTAAGTATATATATATATATATATATATATATATATATATATATATATATATATATATATATATATATATATATATATATATATATATATAAATTAGATATTTAGATATATACACCTATATATATATATATATATATACACCTATTAAACCCTAATTTAAAATTAAATCTAATAAACAATACAACCTAATATTATTCACACAATGAAATACAGAAAGCTAATAAGATTAAAAACTATTACTATGAAAAAGCCAATCCAGATATGGAATTCCAACAATCAAATGCCAATCGACCTTAGGAATCGATTATGTCAAATTATTTCGAAATTTATAGGCACCAACCTTCTGTGAGGGCCAATTGTTGGAAAAAGACAACAAATATAGGAGTAAATCTAAAAAAAATATATAATATAATCAATAACCCAATAACGAATATATCTGAATTTATTTAACATTTTATATAATCTTGAGATTGCTTGTTCTTACCAAGTATGAAAAAAAATTCAGAAATATTCGTTCGAAAAATTGAGTATTTTCTTCCTCTTTGAAATTTCGAAAAATTAAGATAGGTGGTGTTGCTTGTTAAGCGACGATATACAAACGTTATCAAGTTTCCAGTATATAGTATTTTTTTTAATTATAAAAAGAAAAAGGCGAAGAAACAAAAGAAGCCTAGAAATCTCTATTTCCCTGGTAGCTTATCATTTACTCAGTCTTTATAACTTCCATGACTGGTGCAGAAGATAACACAAAAATCTTGATTCAATAGGTTCTAGAGAATTCCATCTTCAATAAATTATAAAAAATAAAATTCAGTCCTTTTCATGAATATAAAATGTACCGATAAGTTGCATTAAAAAGTTATCTTATAAAAGGATCGGTGAACTGCGATATTTATATATGAAATTATTTTATTTTCCAAGTCCTTTTCAATATACCTTTCCCATTCAGTTTGTTCCGTTATAAACGACAATGTATGATGAAGTTGCTATTGAAAATGTTAAATTAATGGATGTAATCAGTGCTTCGAATGGATGTCGACAGTGATGTTATCATTATTCGTATATAAATAGTTTGTTTAAATTACAAGTGTAATTACTTTTAATTTGCATTTAATATTGAGCATAGTATTTATAACTGGGTAAATAGTCTTCCGAAACGTCAGAACCTTTCAATATTAGAGACATTTTAATGCAAGGAATTGTTCGGGATCCTCTAAGAGCTATCAAATTATTTTATTAATTTCCAGCTTATCATTATCAGCTAGCTCATAAGTAATTAAACTATCTCCAGTGTTAAACGCAGAATATAAATTTTCAATAAAAAGTTTTATAACAGCAATTATTTTATTTCATGTTTGCACATTATTCATCCATAAAGAACGACTGAAATATTCAGATTGAATGATAATAAAATAAAAGATAAAAATTTCTCTGAGAAATATTGAAAGCAATATATTAAACAATATAGAAAGCTTTTTCAACAAATACTTCAAAGGTTTATGGAGACAATTGTTAAAAGCTAACGTCATAATTTTTTTCGTTGATTCAATCGAAATTTATAATTATATACTTTACAAACTTCAACAAAAAATTTCTTTGGTGGTTTTAAGTAAAGAATTTTCTGTGCGACTTTACTTATAAATAAAAAGGCATTTCTTTAGTATAAATTTATTCAATCATTTTAATCTTTCCGGCCTTTGTTATTGTTGCTTTCAAGTTTTAATGATTTCGATTTACAACTCCGTACTCCGACGACAAAATAATTTCACAGGCTAATAAAATACAAAATTTACTTAAATTTTATGGACATTTTCATAATGCTTGGTACAAAACGTTTCGAATCATAATTTCCTTTCGATTACCTTTGACCATAAATATCATTTTTCTTCGAGAAAAACATGTCATAAATAATGCAAAAAATCCATATTTTAAGATATGAAAGTAAATATTTTTCTCCATAAATTTATGACACCATATTTTATTTCAGATGTATGAGGGAAAAATTTGTTGAAGCTTAGGATTCATTTCTGCTCTTTAGTGCATCATTTTGAATATATGTTCGTTTCTTAAAAGTCCTCAAATAATAAGTATCATTTTCTATAAACCGGCTTGCATTTTTCTCTCTGTTGCATGTTTTTATATGTGTTTAAATAACATTCCTTTACAGAAGATTTGAGCTTGTATCACAATTTTGCTATTAAGCGTGTCATTCGTTTGGTGCGGAAGATTTAAGGTAGTATAGAATTTGTCACTCATATAAAACATGGCCATTATTCTTCAGAGAAAATGTTTGTTAATTCATGCAAAATATTTAGCTATAAAAATTGTTTCTTTCTTTATTGCTTCAAAACGCTGGTCTCAATTCCCTACCTCTTTATAAATTGGCAACTTAGATTTAGTGGTCGTAAAACCCAAAGATTATTTGCTGAAAACAGTGTTCTTATTTATAAAATTTGTCGAGGAAACATAGAAATAAAAAAGCCTATACGGGAAAATAAATATCTTTGCTTTTTTGACGGGGAAAAATCAAAGTAAGAAAATAAAACATTATTAAGCATGAGAAAACATAGAAATAAAAAAGCTTATAAAGGAAAATAAACCTTTGCTTCTTTGATGGGGAAAAAGCAAAGTACCAAAATATTCTTTATTTGACCAAAATCTTGCGAATTTAAAGGATAAAACTTTTGCTGCGAACTATTTCTTTAATTTCAATTCTCTAAATCACAAAATTTTGTTATTAATCTTCTAAATTAATTAATTTTGTTAATTAAATTTACTTAATTAATTTTAATTAATTTTAATTAATTTAATTAATTTAATTAATTTAATTAATTTTAATTAAGTTAATTGAATTAAATTGATTTTGTTATTAAAATTTAATTTTTTAATTAAATTAATTAATTTTTTAATCTTTTACTTAATTTTTAATCTTTTAATTAAATTAATGTTTAATATTTTAATTAAATTAATTTTGTTATTAAACTTTTGTCATTGAATAATGATTTCAAAAGCTAAGTTCTTTTAATTAAGAAATAATTTTCTCCATTTCTTAAAAGGGAAGCAACATATTTTTCTATTCTTTTCTAGAACACAAAATTTGTAATTAAACGACACACAAACAAGTATGGCATTCTTTCTCAAAATTTAATCAATGCTATGCAAATAAATATAATTATAAGCAAGAAGTCAAGCAAGAAGTTTACAGAAAGCATGAATTTATTAGGGTATCAAAAGTGTTTTCGCAATTTAAAAGGGTATTTGAAAGGTAATCCGTTCTTCTACAATATACACTCATTCAAACTTGTTTTTCTCAATTCAAGATCGGTTGATGAGTAATACAAATAGAGAGATTCTTGAGGCATCATTTCAAATTAGGCACTAAAGCCATTGAAGCTTCTCACAGAAATCGTACGAAGGCGATCTAACACTTGAAATTAAAATTCAGAAGTGGTAGCCAATGGTGTAGTCACATTTCACGCAGAGCCGGAACGCTCGCTACGTGACAAAAATCATGCTGTTGTAAGGAGATTTTTGTAATTTTTTCCTGATTTCTTTCTCATAAAAAAAGCAGTGCCGGAACGGCGCTCCAGCTCCACTACACCGCAGGTGGTGTAGAGCATAACAAAAAGAACATATCTTCTCTACATCTTGAGGAGTAGAAAAGAGACGCAGAGGAGAACCCTGTAGCATCAAAAATCTTGCAGAAAACATTGGACGCTCCAAGAACTGCTGCTTTGGCCGATTGGGGAGCTCTCCTCCAGCTAAGCAGTACCAGAGTTCACATGCCTCAAAATGACCCAGCTCTAGTTAGAGGAGTTTAAAGGAATCGAACTTCTACCACATCCACCCTACGGTACGGATCTTGCTCATTCGGAATACTATATTTTGGGGTCAATGTGCCAGCTTTTCTTATTATGATTAATAATACTAATTATGATACTACCACTTTTAATTTATTTCAAATGATAGTTATTTAAATATTGAGATATTATCGAACTTTGGATTTTAAAGACTCGGTGTTGATATTTCAATATACTTCATCTCAATAACAGCGTTGCTTTAGGTCAGAGAGAGAAAGAGAGTATAATGTTCGATTAACCTCTGTTTTCTTCACACTGTACGTGCACCGATTTACAATATTTTTACATTAATTATGTAAAATTAAATCATTCATAAATGTTATAATGAGAGCCAAAAAATACGTGAAGACCATAAATATGTCATATGTTCAATGGATTCTTAATTAAATCTACAAGATTATCAAAAAGGAAAATTTAATCTTATTTGATAATGTGAAAGTCTGAACAGTTAAGTATTTCAAGAAATATTCATGACGTGTTATATGTTATCCACGTGCATATAAATTTACGAAATTCGTCAATTAATTCCAGCATTTGTCCTGTTAATAACTCCTAAAACTTATTTCTGTACTGCAAATAAGGTATGACTTTATGAAAGTATTTCTTAGAATCCTTTTGCGTTTCAAATTTATTTTAAAATTTAGGGAACTTGTCTGTCTACACATCATCATGGATAATGCAAAGTGATTGAGCAAATTAGATTAACTTTGTCGATACGGGATCGCCCCAACCGTCCAGTCAAGCGAAAGACTGTGAACGTCCGAATATCACTGCGAAGTTTCCACCCCCTTTCGTTAAATGTGATTGATTTCACACCCGCAGTGCGCGCTTTTTTCGTTAGAGCGGCTCATCCAGAAGGGTTTGGGTAACAGGGGAGTTGGTTCTTAGAATTCGGAGAGTGCCAGCTGTCATTGCGGTTTTGAAAGGGGAAGTGAATTTCCGTTATCTTTGAGAGATAAATTCGGGCATTCCCGTATTTTGAGGTCTCTCTATACCAATGGTCTCAGGAATCAGAGGGTTGATGTCTCGTTTTGATATTTGATTATTCTGGAATGTGTCTCATAATTAATGTAACCATACGCCCCGTTTTGAAAGGGACCATCCGTCCCCAAGTTCAGCTTCGGGACGCCGAAATACTCTTATTTTCAAAGAACCAGCAACCCACTGTAACAATTTCAAAGAAAAAAGGGTTTTAAGAATCTAAAAATCCGACAGTAACGCCTTATAGTAGCGCTGCGATGACGGGCAAGCGTAATAAGTCTCACACGTATGCAAATCGGTCAGACACCTGCTAACTCGTACTTATTTCTAACTGCCTTACGCCGCAAAAAGTGAAAGAATGGAACACTGGAGATGTTTGAACTGAAAGTCGTTGGATGGAATTTTTCACTTTACAACAATAATTTGAATCATACGAACTTTCGTATATTATTAAATATATTTTGTCTGTACAACACTAGTGCGCCCCTAGAAAGGGCCTTTTTTCTTATGAATAAGTTACGGGCAAGTGAAACAGTACAGTTGCGAGTCTCAGTTCTTAAAGCAATGTTAAGTGACAAAGTTAATTTTAAGAAATCCTGCAAAGAATTTTATTCACATTTGAAATCGACGCCAAATATACTGAAGCAAAAATTTGTTCAGAGGAAAAATACAAGATCATATAAATTATTTATGTTCACGTATTCATTCCTCTTCTTTTCATTAATAAATAAAAACTGAAGAAATGTGCATTTTCTTGATTACTGCAGTTATTAACTAAAAATTAGTCGAAGTCCTGTTTTGAGGGAAAAAATAACGGGAGGCTGTCTTTTTCAAACAGACACTGATGTTAAAGGCGTAGGACTACTTTACTCGTGTGACTCTTTTGTTTCTCGAAGTTTCTCTTTGTTACTCGCGATTATCTTTTGTTTCTCGAAGCTTCTCGGATTTTCTTTGTTACTCGCAAAACTCTTCTGTTTCTCGAAGTTAAAATATTAATCTCACAATATCGTTTACATCTCTTTTTTTGCAAGTAAGGCCGAACGTTCCTTATTTTGCTGTTTCTTTCGTTCCCTCTCCCGCTGCTTCTTTTGTTCCTTTTCCTGCTGTTTCTTTTGTTGCATGCTTCAACAATACTTTTCATAAATTCTCTGTATCTCGTTTGGCATCTCGTTGGCGTTTCCTTCTTTGTAAATTTAAATTTGGAGCCATTATTGTATTAAATTTGTCGAAACAAATTCTTCAACTCATTCACAAAATCTCGCTCGGGAAAATGTAAGAAGCGAGAGCGTCAGCAGTTTGTGCGCGCGCACCTCGACGTCACCAATTCATGCGTAATTTTGCCCAACTTTGCGACCCAGTAGTCGCTGAACTACAATTCCGATTTTCGATTTTTTTAAACTTCTGTTGTTACCCTTTATCTCTAAAATAAGACATTAGTTTTGTTTTTAACATATGTAGTTACCTAGATATAGAGGATCTCCCATACCAAGTTCTGTGGCGTGTGAAACAAATTCCTTCCTGAGACCCCAATGGGAGGAACGTAGTCTTGCGTTAAAAATAAATGGTCAGGTTACTCATAATACTCAAACATGGTCAGGCTATAATGTCAGCTCATGATCAGTGATTCCCACTACCTTCATTATCCGCTAATTCGAATCAATTTCTACGGTAACAGTCTCTAAATGCATTATAAATAGATTGCAAGCAAATATTCATCATTTACCATTAGGCATATTTTAGCTTTTGCAATGATATACGATTCCGAAGCATGTCATCTGTAAAGGGGATAGTCGAGTTGATGGACGATGTGGATTGTGTAATCAGATATTAGTATGTAAAAATATATAATTTCGTGCTAACATACAATTTGAAACATCTTCAAATTTGTAAGCTGCTATGTTTTCCTGAATGGGGCATAATGGGCTAAGAGGTTTAATGCTACTATTAAGTGCATAAGCCAGCGTAAACATAGAAATGTTTGGAGGGTAATCGTAGTCCATCCTATCTCCCATCCTTTTCCACCAAATACTATCTATTTTATATAGATATCTTCAATCATTATTTTGTATCATAAAAAGCAGTTTAAAATTGAGTTTCGGTGAATAATATAATGGAATGAGCTTTCCTCCTCTTCATCTATATAGTATGAGTGACACAGTATTTTTAGAGATCGCTGTAATTCTAAATGGAAAATGAATTCTGAAGGGAAACTCTTCGAAGCATAATTCTTCCCCTTAATGTATAAAGATATACTTGTGAAATTTAAATGCAAAGAAATAGTGTATTTCTTTGCTTCCAAGAAAATGGATATTTCTATATCTCGAAGAAATATCGCAATTTATAGCCTCATGTCCTCAAGCACTCCTGGCTCTAGCAGACGCATTTATTTCAAAGGTTTCGCTTCGAAAATTCGACACAAATTGTAGCAGCCATTTCGAATGAAAAATATCTATGGCATTTGTCTTCTGAATCGAGTACTACTCCCGGAATTGCGACTTAATAAACTGTACAGATAGCAAATGGCATTGGCTAGCGCCCTTGCATCTTTTCAACTCCTGCAGACCGAGTGAATTACTCCATCATTTGCATGAAAAGAGCTCTCATATTATCAGTAAGAATGTTTGAAAGGAAATGTGGAGCTCATCTTTAGAACGTATCATTATTTGCGCTACAGTTGAGATACATTCAGTTTAAATAAGCTGTTATCTACTTTACTTTAAAGGGGCATTTCGGAATTTTGAATGAAATCGATACAAAGAGCGGAAAATTACATATCGGTGAGTTTATTCATTTTTTTTCGTAATTCTTCATGCAAAATTGGTACACTGAGCCATTTCCTTGGCGACATCAATAAGGCAATCAATAAACGTAAAGTTTTCGATAACTTTTGAGCTGAATTTTATCTTTCGTGAAATCTTTTCAAACATTTGTTCCCATTTTAAAAACTTGAGACTATAGGAAATCCTTCGTTCACTACAGATAAATTAAATAGATATGGCATAAAATTATATAGGAAATATATTAATAGTCTAACTTAACAATTTTTAAAGAACTCATTCATTAAATTTATTTGGTTTCCAATGCTTTAGTAAGAATTTCACTATTTCATTTATCATAAAAATGTACTTACATATGGAAAAGCAGTTTACCTTAACCACTTAACTGAATAGTTTTCTTTGCTATCTAATAAGATGACCCCTCCTGTTTTGGAAAGGGGCTGTCGTTTTCATTCATCTAAGAAGGCATAGGATACTTAAGATGTTTATGGATCCTACATATTTTT
>BGPR01044091.1:0-12729 GCA_013235015.1 Araneus ventricosus | reverse complement strand
TATGGGGAAGTGATAAATGGGGGGGGGGTAACTAAATATCGCTTTTCAGCACATAACTTATAAGCAATTCTAGCAGACAAAAAACTTTTAGTATAAAAGTTGTTCGTTATCATAAGGTGATAATTCGCTTAATTGAAATTTTTTTTCTATCTTTAGTCGCAACAGAGCTATGGGGAAATGATAAGTTGGGGAGGGGATTGAAAATGGCTTTTTAGCTGATAACTTCTAAGAAATTGTGGCTATAAAAAAAAGTTTCGAAACAAAAGTTGTTTGTTGTGATAAGGCAATAATTCGCCTAATTTGAATTTTCTTTCTATCTTGAATCGTAAGGGAATTATGGGAATATGAAATTTTCAGTCCCCCACCATTTCCACCCCCTTTGAGCTGGTTAGCCCATCTGTGAACTCGGCCGAGATTTTCACCGTCCTTACAACATATCCGTCGCCAGTTAAAATCTAATCAAAATTACTCTAGTTGTCGTGTTTACAAAATAACACGGGCCAAAGCGTTATGCATATACTTCTCTACTACTAATAATAAGGAAAAGAACATTTAGCCCTCTATTCTCATAAGTAGTGGAGCTACAAGAATGAAAGAGGGTGAAAGAAACTGCAAATGACGAGAGCTTTCCAACAAGGGGTAACATGCATGGGTTGAAAGACATTTTAATTTAGGGGGAGAGGAGGGGAAGGGTGGGAAAATCACTTTTCAGCTCATAACTTCTAAGCAATTGTAGCTATCGAAAAAGTTTAAATTGAAAAATTGTTCGTTATGATAAGGCAATAATTCGCCTGATTTGAATTTTCTTTCTATTTTTATTTGTAAAGGAATTATGGGAAAATGAAAATTTCCATCCCCCACCATTTCCACCCCCTTTGAGCTGAATAGCCCATCTACGAACTCGACCGAGATTTTCACTATCCTTACAACATATCCCAAGATGGTTAAATTTACATCAAAATTACTCCAGTTATCGTGTTCACAAGATAACATGGGAAAAAGCGTTATACATTATATATATATATATATATATATATATATATATATATATATATATATAAACTTTTTAACGAAGGGTGGTTTTGGGTTCTAGGGGTCATGATCGGTGAAGATCTGCAGAAATTTTCCGAAAGTCGTGTCATGAGAACCATTGCAATAGGTAGAGTTCCTATAAGGAATCTACCTAAAAGTGTCAGCAATTGTGGCCAGCGCTGGATTATTTTAAATGTCATTTGCTGCCTCTAGATGGTGTTTGCGCACCCATGTTCCTATGTGATTTTGGATGCTCATCATGTGCCTGACCTACCCTTTCATTACTTCATCGTATACGAAGTATACAAAGAGAAAGTATTGTAATCGTCAAAAAATTCGAACTCGAGATTTTGACGAATCTCCATGTTTTAGTCCTCCCTGAGTCCGAAAAACACAATTTTGGAATTACGTCTGCTGTGAACACGATAACTCAAAAACTATTAGAGCTACGGGGATGAAATTTGGTATGTGGTCTTTGCACATAATTTGTAGGTTTCTATCAAATTTTGGAAAAAATCCGTCAAAGGGAAGTCTGTCTGTCTGTCCGCGTTCATGTGAACTCCATAACTAAAAAACTTAAATAGCTAGATGGATAAAATATGGTACACAGTTTTTTCATGAGAAATGTAGGCCCGTGCAAAAGTTTGGGCCAAATCCGTCAAAGGGTTGACCGTCTGTCGTTCTGTATAATCGGATACTTTTGAACGCCATAACTTCTTTAAAAAATTACTTAGATAAATGACATTTCGTATGTAGTCTTGAAACCCTAATTGTAGATTTGTCTCCAATTTTCGTTTAAATCGGTTAAAAAAGGCGTTGAAATTACCTATTCGTTTTTTTTTTTCGTTCTACGCAAAAAAAAAGCTGCGAACGCTGGAGCGAGTGTTTTCTCCACCTTATGCTACGAACACACGGGTCGGCTACGGCGTATTCGGCTGAGAGCTGAAAACGTGTCGGTGGTGTTCACACGGGGCGTTTGGCGAATCGTCGCTGCAGGGTGGCGCTGCATATTCGGCTTTCGTGGCCACTTTCGGCGTTAATCTTTCTGAGTGAGTGATATACGTGGCTCAGAAATGGTAATTTATTTGAATGAAGGGATTTATTTGGAGAGCTCCCATCGAAGGAAGAATTCATTGCATATAATGAATAAAAATTTCACAACTTATAATGTATGGAACTGTTTCAGAAAATTCTCAATTGAATTCAGGATAACATATATTAGTACATAATTTTTTGTTTTCCGGTGTTTCATATGATGTTCTCACAAATTAAAGAATATCCTATGGATATTCTGCTTATCCTGATAAATAGTAGGCATGTAATTGAATTTAAAATAATTTTATTTTGATAAAAATTCCATTTTGAGTTATTTTTAAACAATATAACAATTCATAATGATCATTGCATGTGTTATTTTGTAGGGTACCGTTAAAGAACACGGGTCATGTGTCGTCTCACAGCCGCAGCTTTCGCCGAAAACGAGGCGTCTGTTCGTGGCCTTAGGGAATACAGCACGTTTTCCGGCCCGCGGTGTATTCCCCCCCCCCCCCGTACCCGTGTTATTCGTACGCGAGAAAGTTTTGGGGAGGTCACTCCCGCTGGTTTTTGCCAGATATTCCTGTAGAATAATCTAGAAGTAGAAACAGCAAAACAGTAGGTAAAAGGTTTATAGAGTATTATCTGCAGCAAGTGAGCGATTTAATCAAAATTATCGATAGAAATCACACCGAATGGGAAAAATGCCACCTGTTGAAACTTTCTCGCTTCGATGCGTCAATTATCTCATCATTTGTGCGTGCGTAAAATGATCGCTCTGGTCGGCCTCCTGCTCTTTTGCGCGGGCGAATCTCTTGCAGGCCCCTTCCGTGAGTAAAGGGTGTTAAAGGGGTTAAATTCATAGTGTGTTTTTAAGGATTTGGTGTTTGTGGGCATTTAACTTTTAAATCCTTTGTTTTTTTAAATGGTTTCAAGGATTTGGTGTTTGTGGGTATTTAACTTTTAAATCCTTTGTTTTTTTTCAGATGGTTTTAAGGATTTGGTGTTTGTGGGTATTTAACTTTTAAATCCTTTGTTTTTTTAAATGTTTTTTTGGTCTAATGTTTTCGATTTTTTAAAATCTTTAATGTATTTTTATGGTATTAATACGACAGTATACAGCTTTTAGAATCCTAGTGTGTCTTTTAATATTTTTGTGATTGTGTGTATTCGTTTTAAATTATTTATGTGTTCGTAAAATATTTTATGGTTTAGTGTTTTGAACTTTTATACTCTCTGTACACAACTTTTGATTTCCTAATACATTTTTTAATATCTTTAAGATTCATTGATTACGACTTTTGTTCTCTGAGTGTTAGATGCTCATGTTATTTCTGCACTCTGTAACTGGAGTTTTCTCTGTAGTGTGCTTTTCTTTTAAATAAAAATAAATAAAGAATAGGGAAATAATATCTATTAACTTATTAAATGTCGAGGCCGTATTTTTGCGTACTAATATTACGTGTCCTGAAATCAAGTAGACAAAAAATCCTGCCTGAGAAGTTTATGGTTTTTTGCCCTCCTTAACCCCTTAAGTGGTATGCCCAGAAATTTTCCGGGCATCTAATTACCACAATTTTAAACTTAACCACTTAATAATTTTCTTTGCTATCTAATAAGATGCTCCCTTCTGTTTTGGAAAGCGGTTGTCGTTTCTATTCATCTCAGAAGGCATATAATACTTGAGATGTTTATGGATTCTAGGTAATTTTTGTGTCAAATTATAAAGATAATTAATGATTAAATTTTATTTTTAAGACCAAAAATGCGATAATTCGATGCACGAGTATTCTCGGGCTGTTAAGTTAAGCGGTTAAAAACTGAAACAAAGTCATTCACCGACGTTATAATTCGATACAAAAATTACGTGGGATACGTAAACATTTCAACTGTCCTTTAGGTTCTCAAATGAGTCAAAATGACACCTCATTTCCAAAATAGAAGGTGTCATCTAGTTAGATAGTTGAGATAACAAGTCACTTAAGGGGTTAAACCTAACGTCCCTATTTAGACAAAGTTCTATTACTGTAAAAAAAAAAAAAAAACCTATGAAAATCTAAAATTATGTGAAATTCCAAAAACAAAACACATTCTTACAATTCTATTTACAGATGTATTCGTTATATGCAAGTCAGTTAATGGATAAATAATCGAAGAAACTCGGATAATAGATATACTAAACAAAAATTAAAATTAAAAAAGAAAAAAGTATAGATAAGAAACAGCAGATTTGAACAAAAACGATGACAATACATCTTTAAGCGTACTAACGCAACAGCCTCAAGTGATTGCATCAACAGAAGTTTAAAACGATAATATTTAAAACACATAAAAATTAATTTAGAAAGTAGAAAATGTTCAAAAAGGAAGAAATGAATGAGGAATCGAATGGCGAACTTTATCGAAGACCATTCTTCCGTTTTGAACATTTTTTACTTTCTAAATTATTTTTTATGTGTTTTAAATATTATCGTTTTAAACTTCAGTTGATGCAATCACTTGAGGCTGTTGCGTTAGTACGCTTAAAAATGTATTGTCATCGTTTTTGTTTAAATCTGCTGTTTCTTGTCTGTAATTTTTTTTAGTATATCTATTATTTGTATCTGTATTATATTATGCAAAGCTGCATATGCGCCTTTATATATAATACTAAGAATTTTTATTAATGTTTGATTAATATATTTACTCAATTTTTAAAAAATATTTTCATTAAAATTTAGTCAGTTTAAAACTGTCGAAGAAACTCAGTATACGCTACGTCATCCAGGCACGTGACTCACTTGCGGGCTTTGGCGCTTCCTCTGTGATACACCTCAGACATATAGACTCTGATAAGGAGAAATGAACAGAACGCGCCATATTAGTACACGAGAAAGTCGAGGGGAGAACACACACGCTGGTTCTTAACCCCTTCCGGACGGGCAGGACGGAAGCAGGCAAGCGTCGACGGTGCCCACCGGCCGAAGCATTTTCTCCTGCTAAGCCTAACACGCATTCAATTTCGTAAAAAGTGCGCGTTATATAATAATGCATAAAAGTGCCCTTTACATAGAAGTGAAGCCATTTTTGAATATGTGATAAAAATATATCATATTATATTCATTATAAAACAGTTTAAGTAAAATACTTGATTTTTATTAATAAAAAATATAGTGTATTTCACTATAATTGAAAGTACATAAATAAACACTAGATTATGGATGCAAAATATGAAAACATAGGAAAAAATAAATATTTACATTTATTATTATAAAATACTTCAAGAAAATTGTAGTAATTAACACTTCAAAGCCTTATGAAAAATCTTCTGTTTTAGAACTCCACTGATACGACGGAATTGGAACCGAGATATTAGTACTATCCTCTTCTAATTCAGAATCTGAATATTGAGAACTATCTGAAGAACTCTAATAATTTATTGTTTTGTCATTATAATCTTAAAATCCATAGAAGGGTCATTTGAAAATTTACATATTTCCTCCTCGGAAAGATAACGCGTTCTTTTAGCCGAAATTGCATAAATAAAACTGAGAGGCATAAAACCCTTGACAGAATATACCCCATAAAATCCCAACCCAAGCCAGAGACGAAATTATAAACAACCACTCCAAAAATGAGTTAAAGAGCTCTTTGTATTTTTCGATTAAAATGGGAGGAAAAAAAGACCAGTCTTGGGCCAAATGGAATGGAATGGACGTCAGATGAATTGCCGCCTTAACATGTGCTCTTCTTTACCCTTGCTAGCACGTGTTTCTGTTTATACTCCCAAAATTCCAATCATTCACAGACACGTGACCGACTACAATCTGACCTCGGAGATAGAAATACTAATGTATGGGACCAATCTTTTGAAACAAACATGGAATAGTAACGTCATCCGATAGAAAACATTTTGTTCCAAAAGCCCAACGCATATATGCGGCGCTCGGCCCACAGGGTCAATTTCGTCATAACGCACATTTGCGACGTCGCCCCTAAGGGGGTTCTTAACTCCATTCAGTCAAATATTTCAGCATCTCCATTAGATAATGGCTGACTTTTCTTTTGTTCATAAAAGCTCGACTCCTTGTTCAATGGAAAGATTTAAATTTATCGGGGGAAAATAATATTTCCTTATCGGATACAGACAATACAAAAAATTTCTGTGAGAGTTTTAACTATTATTTTAAGAGCACTGATTTAATAATTATTTTAAACACATTAATAAGAAATTATTGTAAAAATGAGTAAATCGAGTAATTATTGTTGAGTAAATTCTACCATTTTCTGTTGTAAAATCATGGAATTTACTCAATCATTTTACAAAAAGAAAAATTTACATTTCCAGATGGCCTCCAACAGGCTCCCATGGAAAATCCGGATTTATTCGGCGGAGATATGGCCGGCATAGATCCGGATGAGGTAAGAAAATATGCTTCGTTCTAAAATGATCCGAAACTATTTCCAGAATTTCATTTCTGTATGCGGAATATTGGAAAATAATTTTTAAATATACAATATTAATATATTTTTTGAAACCAATAATAACTAAACGATAATTAGAAAATTAATTAAATGTAAAAACAATACTACATTAACTCTCTGAACCCGGCTAGAGTGAGAATTCCAGTACCTCAAAAACTGGAGTAAATTTTCGTTCACAAAAACAGAATGGATCCCCCCCTTTCTTTACAGAAATTCCAGGAGGACGACACCCAAAGTTGGGCGATCAATTGTCAACAAAGAAAGGAACTACTTTTCTCCCGTAAAATTCACTCAGTCGCCCGAGTTCGGCCTCTATCGGGCGGTTTGAGGCTGGTTAGAGCTCATAGAGTTAATATTAAACATTATAATAAGCAATCTAACCTTTAAAGGCCCAGTGTTGCCTTTAAGCAACACGTTCAATTTTGTCTTCTAAAATCTTGTGAATAAGACTGAAGCTCTAATGTCTGTTGTCTTCTTCGCCTTCTTTCTAATCCTTATGATCTGAACCAGATCAGATCCATGAGATCGTTCGCCCTCATCACCTCCAACACGAAATCCGGTCGCTTAAGCAGGTCATCATACACCAAGGCAACACAGTCAAGCAGATGTTTCGGAGTGGCCTCAATCATGTTGCACTTTGTGCAGATATTGAACTTTTTATCACCACTAGAGAATCTGAGGGTTTTTAAGTGCCCGGATGATAAGCGAGCCAAAGCTGTTTGGTCATTCCTAACCCCCTTAAAAGCAGCACCCGGGCCTTCACAACGATACCATGAATGAGCTGGTGGATGCCTCCAAGAAATGTTAACAAGGGCCTTTCTTCTTGAGTGTAACTCAAGATAAGTCAAGGGTTCTGCATGGGCCTGAGGCATGGCAGTACCTTCTTTAGCAAGACCATCAGCAATATCATATTATAAATTTATACGTGATGGTATCTATTGTGGATGAAGAACACGAGTATTGCACAGGGTCCTGAGTTTGTTAAAGATATCCATTCCCCTCCGGTCACTAACATCTCTCCAATTAACAAGATTCTGGATAACACTTCGGCTATCCGAGAGAATCCATATCTCACCGATTGATGTTCCAGAACAAAGTCTAAAGCCATATCAATGGCGATCACTTCGGAGCAGAAAACTGAGCGGTAGTCAGCATTTTTACTTTCTCGTATACGAAGTACACAAAGAGAAAGTATTGTAATCGTCAAAAAATTCGAACTCTAGATTTTGACGGATCTCCACGTTTTAGACCTCCCTGAGTCCGAAAAGCACAATTTTGGAATTTTGCCTGTCTGTCTGTGAACACGATAACTCGAAAACTATTAGAGCTACGGGGATGAAATTTTGTATGTGGTCTTTAAACATAATTTGTAGGTTTCTATCAAATTTTGGACAAAATCCGTCACAGGGAAGTCTGTTTGTATGTCCGCGGTCATGCGAACAATATAACTCAAAAACTTGAATATCTAAATGAATAAAATTTGATACACAGTTTTATTATCATGAATGTAGGTCCGTATAAAATTTTGGGCCAAATCCGTCAAAGGGTTGACTGTCTGTATAATCGCATCTCCAACGAATCCGCTCTCTCCACGCGCATGCGTACTGGTTTTATCTTACACCCAGCCCTCGAGTTGGACGACCTTCGGAAATCGTTGTATGACCGGTTTCGCTTATTTTTTTCTCCACTGCGTTTGAGGTTCCTGTTCGTTTCACTGCGTTTCATCTTATTTTTTTCTCTACATTGTTAGGAGTTTACGAGAAAGTTTAGGGGAGATCACTCCCGTTGGTTTCGTTTAAGAGAAGCTCCCCCCGACCGTGTTGTTGCTGTCAATAGGATACATACTGAAATTTTTATTAAATCCATTTACAACATATAGATGGCAGCCTGAGTGCTGATAAAAAAAATGGATGTTTTTCACTTGAAGCTGCATCTTTTTAGCTTTGCTTGTGCGCTTGAGAATACCATATTTCATTCTACAACGTTCAAGAAAATTCTTTATCCGAATTATTATTTATAAAAATTCATCTGTGTTTGATATTATAGGATTTTATCGATGACATTTTTTTCTGAAATAAATCCCAGTATTGTCAGTTGGTAACAAGCTGTCTTTTAACCATAAAACATACTTAAAACAAAGCATGATTTTTTAAAGTATTTTTCCCATGTTTTATTCAAGGAATAAAACTCAAAAAACATTTTAAAATTAATTTTTTTAAAATAGGGCCTGCAAGGGTGAAAACGTATTTTATTTTTATTATATACTTTATATATACAGTAGAAGACCCTGGAATCCGAAATTTCGGATAATCAGAACATTTTTTTTAATCTTCTGAAAAAAGAAGGAAAAATAACAATTACAAATCAGAAACAAAGCTAATGTTTACTCCAAAATTAAAAGAAGTATTCGAATTGGTCTTTAAGAATGAATACAGCACCTTAATGAGTAGAAACAAACTCAGATATTTTCTTTTTACCCTCAACTTGTTTGCCACTGTACCGTGCGAATCGCCGCATGCTCTTTCCGTGCGAGTAGTATAGTTTGTACGATTTGAATTCACATCGCCTTAAATCACTGGAATTTCAGAAAAAATGATTTGAATTCACATCGCCTTAAATCACTGCATGAATTCGCTTCACATCGCCTTAAATCAGGCAACGGGTTATACACTGCAAAGCATAGAGGTGAAACAAACCACAATCTGGAAAGCAAAAATTAAAACACCTAAACGCACGATTTTGGCTCGGGCGGACTAACTCACAGCCGGATCTGTACTATCCGCGTTCTAACTCACAAAACTGAACTATACTCTCCGCGTACTAACTCACAACCTAGACTCACCGCGAGACACGAAAGACCTCAGCGCAGGGGAGATCAAGGCAAAGTGCTAGCTGAAAAGCAGTTGAACAAGCGAAATTCAAATCAGGCTGCAGTCAAACGAGATGAAAACCCATAAAAATGAGTGAATGAGAGAAACGTTGTTAGCTCAATTGGTTTAATCGCGAAAATCAATTTGAGCTAACAATGTTTTTATTAGATCGCGAGTTCTATCCTTGCTCAAAAACCTGGAACACTCCCTCGATTTGAATTCACATCGCCTTAAATCACTACATGATATCGCTTCACATCACCTTAAATAACAACATGAAGTCATCTCAACGGAGGCAAAAACAGAAAGCTTTAAGATGTGAAACGTAAAGTGAGTGAGGCGAAGGAAAATTAGTGAGGTTTTGTCCGCATTTCCAAGGTCGCCCATGAGGCATGCGGATCTGACCTTCGTTTTTTTTATTATATAACCACTTAACAGTTTTTTGTATTAAAATTGATTTTATTAATCAGCAATCATGAGTACTATTTTAAAAAGGAGGCAAAAGCCTTTTTTAATAGCTAACACCATAGTTCGGCGCAGCATGGTCAAATTATGGCTTTTGAGCCGCTAAACCAAACTCAAATTCAAATTAATGGCAAAAGGTATTTTAATGAAAATTGTTTTTTACAGATATGCAGTGTGACTGTATTTAGATGACAATGTACAAGAAACATTTCTAAGTAAAGAAAACTGTTAAGTGGTTAACAGAGGTTGTCACAAAACCAGATGCAAAAAAACACACCGATTTGCATATGATTCGTCCTAATCCTCTCAAAATGTTAGACACAGAAATACAAACAAGGCTAGCTGACACAAAGCAGCAACTAACTGATTAGTGTTTACGTCTTTCGTGTCTTTGATTTCACAAGAAAATATACTAAGCTGTATTGGTAGTTGACTAAATTCCTCGCCCTCCCGAGACGTTTGAGGTGAGAGTTGAATACCGTCATACGTACATAGTTAACAAGTAATTGTGCGGAAAAAAAACAAAATAACTATGGCACATACACATAGTAAACAAACTTACGAGTTCCTCTAGCCAACGCCGAATAAAAAAAAAACTATGACCTGAGGGAAATTAAGGAAACGGAAGACATGAAAGACAAAAACGCATACTAAACATGCGCACAAATCAGTCAATTATTAGACATATCGACAAACTTTTCACAGCATATCAAACATTTTATTATTTTTTTTTTTATCCTCCCACCGAATTGAACATTTTTAAGCTTTACGAAGAGAAAATGTGAAACAAAAACACTAAAAAACAACAAACAAGATGAAGACATTTATTAATGAAAGATATAGATATGTTTTTTTTTTTTAACTGTTCAATCCGAGAAAAGAGTTTTTGAAAGTTTTAAAAAGTAAGAGAATTTAAAGTCCAATATACAAACACACATACGATAAAAAATATATATATATATATATATATATATATATGTTAAAAAAAAAAAGCAAACACTGAAAGCAAAGCATAGGAATAGGGAGATAAAAATAGAATTATATTAAACATCTTTGTGACCATAAGACAATGTATGTATACCATCTTCGCAAACAAATTTTTTATCGTAATAGGCAGTAAAAGACACTTTATTTTGAGCAACAGTTTCCAAAATATGTTTTTTCGAAAGAATGCAATACTGCATATGTCGTAGTTTTGATTCTTCCATTAAAACGGATCTATAGGTCATATGCGTGATGTTAGCCAGTGTACTTGATCGAACGCCTTTTGCTGTCTTTTTGCATTCATTCTCGCCATACAGAATTGAATACATTTTAGGTTTTATACCAATAAATTCGCGAATAGGTTGGCAAATTTCGTTTTTCAATGTTCCAAGCTTCCCCCGATTCGTTTCATCAAACAAAAAATGATCTACAGGAAAATTACTTAAATCCAAAACATGAGCAAAATGCTCTCGAAGGTCAAAATATACATCATTAGTATGTATATGCAAGCACAATGAATCTGTGTCTGTGTATAACAGATCACAAGAACTCTTGTAAAAGGATTTGAAATGAGTATAATATAGATCGTACATCCTAAGTTTGGATAACTCCAAAACACAAAAACCGATGTATATTGGTTTATCTAAATACAAATTCGGCTTACTCAATTTAAATAATGTGAAATTCTCGTTAATGGGTTCAAAATAATTCAAACAAGGGCTGGAAAGAAGCTTTTGATTCGTGTCCTGCGTTAGAGCTCCTCGCACATTAATTCTTTTCCGAACATTTTGCATCGTTTTCCCGAAAAATGCGTTATTCAATTTCTTAAAGAATAATTTTTCAGTTACTGTACCACTTTCGTTACGTTTTTGGTTGTTGAAATCTATATATTCCCTTAACCACGGTTTTTGGGAGAAAACCAGAATCTTGTGGATTTTACCTAGCACCAAACCCTGTTGAAGGTAAAAACGCAAATTTAAATAATGCACAACATAATTTTTTTTATTAAAAAAATTAGGCGTGAGCTTTCTTGCAGGTAAAGTGTTTTTTAACTGATA
This sequence comes from Araneus ventricosus, assembly GCA_013235015.1. Classification (NCBI taxonomy): domain Eukaryota; kingdom Metazoa; phylum Arthropoda; class Arachnida; order Araneae; family Araneidae; genus Araneus; species Araneus ventricosus. Next base: position 821 of record BGPR01044091.1, on the reverse strand, counting down.
TTGATCGCATAAACGCTTGGAATAAGGTGAAAGGAGATCGTAGGTAATATTTAAATGCTCTGGGGCCATAGGCAAATCATTGTGATCGTCGTGGAGAGAAGTAGGAATTTCCAAATCAACGTCAAGTATGTAGCCTTGAGGCGAATCAGGTGTTGTTCCAAATATATCAAAGCTTTGGATTTCATCGGGTGTCATCCAAGCAAAATTGGCGTATGGCAACGGCATACTCATGGCAAAACCATAGAGATTAACACAGTCTAAGGCTAAAATATAGCTATGCTTAACAGAGCTATCATAACTATCAGACATGTATGGGTTATTAGCCTTTGCATATCGTTTTCCCACTAAACAAATGCCACCTCTCATCTGGTTTTCGAAAAATAAATAATCATTAACGCTAGAAAGTAACTGTAGTTCTATTTTACATTTTTTGAGTCCTGCATCAAATGTAAGTTCGCTAAGTGATATATAGTGAACAGGATCGAGTTCGTAGTGATCTAAACTTAATTTTCGAAAGTTAGTGAAAATTTCTGAAAGCAAAACGCAATCACTTAACTGGTATAATTTCAAATAGTCTTCAAATCTAGCACATCCTGAGGTATCGTATACTAATTTAGCATGCGAATAATCATCGTCACTGATATGTTTTTGAGTTAGCACATTAAAAAATTTATCCTTGGAAGGAAAAGTTGTAGCATCCAATTTTGAGAATTCATGCAGTGATTTAAGGCGATGAGAATTCAAATCGTACAGTGATTTAAGGCGATGTGAATTCAAATCGTACAGTGATTTAAGGCGATGTGAATTCAAATCGTACAAAC
>BGPR01044090.1:0-12729 GCA_013235015.1 Araneus ventricosus | reverse complement strand
TTATTTTACGATTTTTCATAACGACAGATCTTTTTCTCGAACTTTGTGCAACATCACAAACATTACATTTTCTTGACATCGGATTCAGCTTTAAAACTAACATTTTTTCCTTCAGCGTTGGTAGGCAATGTTCGTTAAAGACAAATTCGCATTCCACTCTATTTTTTATTACCTTTAGAATTTTATATATATATAAAATGTTTTTGTTGTTGCAGTCATAAAACAGCCGAATTGTTAACCAATTTGCTTTATTACATACCAACATCTTAGTTGAAGTTTTATGTAAAAAGTGTACAGAAAATTCCCGATTCTCTCAGATAAGGGAATAACAAATAACACGTGATCAAAGTGAAGGGAATATTGGCTATTTTTAATAAATTAAATAAGCGTTTTAGGGAAGATGCATGGCGTCAAGTGCATGGCGTCAAGGAGTCGCTGATTTCGCGATTTGTGCGCGCTTGGAAACGATTAAAATATTCTTTTAGCAATAAATATGCCAAGACAAGAGATTTGATATACCTCCAGCGCGGGAAATAGAACGAAACTGGAGTTTAAGAAAAGTGACTTTGGAATACATTAAGACTTTAAAATATATAATATTAGAATTTGAAATAAAAGTAAGTAAAAGTTATTATATATATATATATATATATGAAACAAAAGACAGAAAATCAAAAACATACGAGAAACAAAAGAAACAAATTTTAATAATTTGAAAAATATCATGGCAAGCCACTCGTCAGGAAGCGAAGCCTTTCTATGAAATTAATAAGTGCTTTTTTCTTCCAACGACATACGAAAAAACGTAACAATTTTTGTTGTTATCTCCTCAAAAAGCACCCATTGTATATATATATATATTAAGATTTATAGAAACAATATTCTCTCTCAATTTTCTCGCATTAGATCTATTTGTTCGAACGAAATTTCAAAATCTAGACAATTAAAGCTTTTGTATGATCAACTTTTAAATAACGGTATTCCCAATAACTTTGTGCGACGATATCTCAAGCAGTGATTACGGAGCTACTGACAAAGCCTCTTTCTCCTTCCCTTCCTTTTCCTCTGTTTGGCAACAGCAATAACTGGTTTAGCGTTCATTCTCCACGTGGTCACGGTAGCTTTTTCCTGGCCATGGTAAGCGTATTTCGCTTTTATTTTATTATTTTTTATGTATACGGCTGTTTTTATTTATTTTATTCTAGGTCTTTTGTAATAGGATTTTTTGTATTTGTATTCGGATTTTTTGTCTTTGATTCTTTTTAAATCTTCTTAAATGTATTTATTTTTTATTCAAGAATTCTTCCATTTTTATTTGTCTTGTGCTTTTAGAGGGGATGACGGCAATTTTTAACGGATTTCGTTTGCCGTTAGCAGAAAAAAGCACAAATTAATATCACGAGCGGCTCGCTATGATATTTTTCAAGTTTATTTTGGTTTTTGTCTATTTTTGCCATTTTGTCTTGACTGTTTTTGAGTTTTTGTCTTGTGTTTCTAAGTTTGTTTTGATATATATATATATATTGTAAAGAAGAAATTGAAAATATATATGTATTGAAAAAATATATTTTGTTACAAATATCACAATATGAAGATTCCATAATATTTATAATACTGATTTATAAAATAAAGAACAAAAAGGAGAAAATACTAAAAATAAAACAATCCAATTTTATGTTCGTAAATAAAAGTGAGTTCATAATTTTTTTTTCATTAAATCTATTTTTAAATTTGCCTTCGTGCTGAAAAACAATAAATTATTAAGGGCTGTTGTTATTCACTATTTTATATAAAAGTATTCACAGATGTATTAAAAAATAAAACAGGCACTTGAAAGAATAAAACATCTCTAAGTAGCTTGACCTATAAGGTATCTTCCACTGTTATTTTGTTTATATAAAGTGCCATATTCTGCATTTCATCTTCGTTTTAAATTCTTAATTCCGTGCTTAAATCAACGAGTCTTTTATTTTGATAAAACTGCTACTCGTCTCGGAAGATTCCTTTGATTAATTTGAATAATTAAAATCCTGTTTATTTAAAAAAGACTTTTGTCTAAGAGTTCTTTTAGATTCATTGGCGAGCTTACAGAAAATAAACTACTTCACAGATAATTAATATTTAAGTACATTGAACGGATGCGATAAACTGGCGTGTTTTGTTTGCACAGGTGAAATACACTTTACGAAATTATAATTTAGGTGTTTTGGATTATACAATTCCAGAACATTTTTTTATTTAATCTCACCGATAGTATTTTGTTGATGTTTGTACGAATACCTATATTGCTATATGCAATTCAAATTGTAGACTGAGCTTAGAAAATTCAGTAAATCAAATATTTATATTTTCAATTAAATATCTTCTTCAACAAATATTATCAATACAGAAAATTCTTCAAACGTTCTCGAAATGAAATAGTAAATAGAGAAATGAAAATAATAAATGTGAATTATTACGACGAGAAAATAAGGCGTTTGATTTAAAGTTTAGCAACAAATAATTCATAAATATGTAGATTTCGGGGAATAAAATATTTAAATATTTGTGTAGTAACATTTCTTTTCCGAGTTTGCCGTGAAGATTCTAAAATTTAACATTTTTCTCACTTCATTGTGAAATACCTACATATTTACAGATTTTCTTTTAATTCCCATTCTACTGCGTTACTTTCAATCCAGTGCTATATCCATAACCGATTTACTTGTAAAGACTCCTCATGTTAACCTTTTACCTTTATTAAAATCAATTGGCTTTTATCCTCTCATTTAAGCACTTTTCACATTTTTTAATATTTACACTATGTTTATATACATCTGTTCCACATTTTTATCTTGCTCTGATTTTTACATAGTTTGGCGCAAATCTAAACAAATGTTTGGCGCAGCTTGGCCAATTCTGGCCCTTGTGCCATAAAACCCCAATCACTAATTCACTCACTGCGTTAGAATGAATAACATATGCTCGACAAGACAAGGCACCACTTCATGCCCCTGCAACTAAAACCTTTCGGATATTTAACCCTCTGAATACTAAGAGTTCCCAAAATCTGAGTACAGTTGTATACGGAGGTTTGCTTACTAATAATTTATCTGTGGAATGCATTCGTCCACCCCGTTCCCCCTATTCTCCTCACTACGGGTGGTGGGAGATATGAATGACAGACCTTTCATCGCTTATCTTTCCCCTAAGGGTCCTTTTAATGACTACTCGCCCAACTGCCTTCTCCCCCTCTTTCGGAACATCATCCGGCCGAAATCCGCCCCACTAGTAGAGAAGTCACATGGCCGGTTACGGCCGGCTTAGGAGTCAGAGTGGCTTAGGAGAGAACCTGAAGTGGAAGAGAGCTCAAAAGACGCTCCCTATCCATCTCTCGCTTTGACCAAAAACCTTAGGGGGTATTTTTGGAAAAGATATATGATTATATTTATTTGCTAAAATGGAACCACACACTCTCGTTGCACACAGCCCACGGAAGCTTAGTCTATTGGCATGACTAGATATCCACAATCCTGTTTCCAAAAAATTATCTGCGTTAAATGCTCTGGTTTTACTTTTCCGACAAAACCGCCCTCTCTTAATGTCAATCTAATTAAGACATAATTTCAAGTTTATATTCTGCTCCTGTTTCCTTTCTACTATCTTCCGACCGACCTGGTGCTTCTTCGAAAACAGTCTGTATCCTCCCGCTCTGTGTTAACAGCCAAATTTAGGTACCTGAATGACTCGACGAATTATAAATTTTTTGGAGAACAAAATTTTTATATCATACTTTTTCGATATGAAATACTCAACACCTTTTTCACGCACATTTCCATTTGAAACATCCAGTTCATTTGTGGTTCCATCTACTTTTACGTGTCAGTTGGCAAGAATGCGTTCATTCACGCGTGCAACGATCTCAGAATTTGTTAAAGTTGAAGGTTGTACCTCACAGTAGGCATCATCAACATTGGTATTTCGGTTAATCTTTCGGTTTTTTTTAAATGGTGTTGCGGACTTGAAGTGGAAGAGACATCAAAAGACACTCCCTAGCCATCTCTCGCTCTAACCAAGGACCTCAGAAGGTATTTTCGGAAAAGATATATGATTTGTTTTTATCTGCTAAAATAGAGCCACACACTCTCGTTGCACACAGCCCGCAGAAGCTTAGTCTATTGGCATGACTAGATTTCCAAAATCCTGTTTCCAAAAAATTGTCTGCGTCAAATGTTCTGGTTTTACTTTTCCGGCAAAACCGCCCTCTCTTAATATCAATCTAATTTAGATTTAATTTCAAGTTTATGCTCTGCTCCTGTTTTCTGTCTACTATCTTTCGACCGACTTGGTGCTTCTTCCAAAACAGTCTGTATCCTCTCGCTCTACTTTAACGGCCAAATTTAATTACCTGCATTGCTCGCCGTTTTGCAAATTTTTGAGAATTAAATGTTTATATCATATTTTTTCGATATGATATACTCGACAAAATTCTTATGTACATTCCCTTCGTTCCTTAACCGCTGCCATTTATCGGATAGTGACTCTTGTGCCTGCGGAGAAGTTGGCGATCCCTTCCACTACCCGACATCTTGCCCATTGACTCTCTCTTGGCGTCTTAGGAAACCTTCTGCTTCACTGGAAAGTCTGTGGTACCAAAGAGTCCTGGAGAATCCTAATTCAAGAAAAAGAATAATAAACATGATTAAATTCATAATAGACAATGAAAACATAATACGACTGGAATAAATAATCATCTGATTTTGTGCAGTAACTCCAGCTTATCTTGCATTCAATACACTGAATATACTGGCCCTTCCTTTCTCATAAATCTTTAATAGTAATCTTCCTATTCCTTGTATTCCACATTAACACGCAATGTCTTCCCATCTCTAATGTGTTACTCGAGAACCTGTGTATTGATGTAAGCTTCCTCATGTTGTTCGTCATCATCTACATTCATTATTTTTCTTTCATTCACATCGTGTTATTCAAGATATCGTATATATTCCTTTATTTTGTTGTCAATTCTATGTGTAAACATCAGCTTTGTAATTTCTTCATTTGCCATTCTTCTCTATGCTGTATTTTTTTGCAACTCAATAAAGTCCACCTACATCTACACCAATCCCGATCGGAGCCACATGAGCTCTAGAGACATCGGGGTGGTTTTAAAGTGGTAAAGTGTGAAACAACCAGTTAATTTGTGATCTCATCTACTGTTACGCGTCAATTGGCAAAAATGCGTTCATTCGCGCGAGAAACGATCTCAGAATTTGTCGAAGTTGAAAGTCTTCCCTCGCAGAAAGCATCATCAACATTGGTAGGTCCGTTCTGGAACCCATTGCACCATTTTGTGTTAGCGTGAGGCGATATAGCATTTTTATAATACACTTCGTGCAACTGTCGATAAATTTAAGTGCAGTTGCATATTTGTGTCTAAAACAACTAGTCACTCCACGCATATCCAATTTGGACGCCACCTGTAGCTGCCGAGATATGTTCACGACTGATTTGCAAGCAAACTCAAACTGCTACGTCATGCGCTGCAGATAAATACCTGCAGTGTTGCCAGAAGATTTAAGCAAAATATTCTTTCACTAAGACTTTTTAAGGAGGAGTGCAATTAAGTATTTGACTGACTTACGTAAATAAAAGAATCACATATCGAACCATAAACATGTTTTTTTTAGTTGAAAATAAAGTATACATAATAAATAAAGTATACTTGCCAGACGTTACTTTCAATTGACACACTTAACTTTGTATGCCATCTAACCACGGTTCACATTTTCTTAGTCTTTAATGAGACGTCACCTTCTATATAAGTCAGCAAAAGACGAAATGATTTTAAAATGAAACTGGCTTAATATATTTAAGGCATTTTATGTAATAATAAATTTGCTTCCCATTATATTCTTTTAAGGAATGGTTATTAAGTTTCTTAATATAAATATTACATAATGATATTTGTAATTAAACAAATAATACGCACATATAAACGACATTCAAATAAAACATACGTCTCGAGATTCGATGATTTATTAACATTTATGCACATTATAATTAAACTAGATGGTTCAAATTTTAAACGAAATTATATTCAATATGCATACACAGACTTATGTGGATACCGAAACCTTAAATAAATTCAAATAACCATTTGTTTTCCTAAATTATTTTGTCCTTTTAAAAGATTGAAAAAGGAATTTTTTGTAAAATTTGAAATATATATGATTTTTTTTATAATTCAATGAAATAAAAACTCTTTATACATATAAATCATATGTTAAAATCATATATATTTATAATTTTACAATTTTTGTAAAATTAGAAATATATATGATTTTTTTATACTTTAATCAAATAAAAACTCTTTACAAATAAAATGTTAAATTGAAAGCAGAATTTAATATAAATTTTGCATCTAACTTAGTGTAATTCTATGAAAGAAAACTTATGTCTGGATGCTATACAATCTAGTAAAATTTAAATAATTCTTTTGTATCTCTTTAGAAAGCTCCATATATATACTATATTTCAGTCTATTTTAAAATCCTTTTATCTAGGTAATCTTCTTTATGCATAGAAATAACTTCATTATTCCTGGATCTATTCAGGAGTTGACAGCTGGTGCGTTTAATGTTTAATAATATTCTGCAAATGTTTAAATATGAGGATTCTTATTTCTACAGACATGCAAAAATGGAATTTTTAACAAAGAAATTTCAGTACGAAGAAAAATTGATTTAACAGTTCATTTTACTCTCTGCAAACAGATATTACGCTATTATTTCGCATAAGATAAGCCTAACAAACCATAGGCAAAATACAATTGACAATGATAAGTTATTTGTAAGTACACTCTTGAAAAACATCATTACTGACCCAGCGAAACAACATCCTTTTTTAACCTGAGTGTAAATTTCTTTCTCTACGCAGTCACGGTGAAACCCTTGGTTCCATTTTCTTAGATTTTGATAGAAATGTTCCTTGAAGTCATTGAAACGCCGTAAGTGCAATGATTTTCAATTTTTGATTACGTTTCAAGATAGTGGCCAATTCAAAGTTTTCGTTTCAATCATCCTGTTCAATTGCTTGTTTTAAAGATTCCGTTTCTTATAATGTTCAGCTTTTTTCAACAATTCTAGCCAAACGGCAACTCCATTAATAATTACGTTTAAATATAATTTGTTAGTACTGATAAAAGCAAAAAATTAAATTTGAGTAGACTTATTAAATCAGATATTCGTATAACAATTTGCACATTAAATTGCTGTTAAACCTTTAAAGATTGCGATGAAGAAAAGATCTTAGATATTTTAACGTTTTTTTTTTTTAATTTTAAACGCTAGGTCTATTGTTCAAAAAACTACCTATTTGTCAAGTACATAACTTGCATTTTGTTTCTCGAATTTACCCCTGTATAAGTATCACTATTTCTAGTACCTTCTTTAGTCTTTGTAAACATTAGAAGGCTTGTTTTAATCTCTCTGTGTATTTCTTTCTCCAATTTAGAAGTCATTGCGCCAGATCACTCAAATTTGCATATGTCTTAATCTGTGAATGAATTTATTTTTTTCCTTTGCTCCATAACAGAAAGAAGAACAGTTCTGAAAAGAAGAAAGCAGTTAAATATGATGTCACTCTTGTCTTAGGGTAGGCCACGAATATGTGGATGAGAAACCGCTGTGTAAGTAAGCGGGTTCTCGTTTCTCCTGGGTATACAGTAATGGTTGGGGCTGAGTTACCCCTCACCGATGGCGATACGTGGTAGTTAGAACTCTTGAATTAGTATCAGAGCTTTTCCAGCGATCGTTCTTCAATTGACACTATTTGATACAATGAAATAGAAACAATGTGCTTTAAAATATTTTCAAAATCTATATATATATATTAATCAACGTGCGTATGTTTGCATGTATGTTAGTTACAGCATCATTCTCATACGAGTTAGTCGATTGTAATGAAATTTCGTTCGACTAAAATCACTAGGCGAATAAATCAACATCGACAAAATACCTCAATTTATTGTTTAGCGAGGGTTTCGGAAACCCTCCGCGCTTTTGCGCATGCGCCAGGCGGAGTTATTTTCATCAAACTAGTGAAAATTGAAGAATGGGAAGATGATGTTTACATTTTACTGAGCGTGATCTAACATTCTCATACGAGTTAGTCGATTGTAATGAAATTTCGTTCGACTAAAATCACTAGGCGAATAAATCAACATCCACAAAATACCTCAATTTATTGTTTAGCAACGGTTTCGGAAACCCTCCGCGCTTTTGCGCATGCGCCAGGCGGAGTTATTTTCATCAAACTGGGGGAAATTTAAGAATGGAAAGATGTTGTTTACATTTTACTGAGCGTGATCTAACATTCTCATACGAGTTAGTCGATTGTAATGAAATTTCGTTCGACTAAAATCACTAGGCGAATAAATCAACATCGACAAAATACCTCAATTTATTGTTTAGCAACGGTTTCGGAAACCCTCCGCGCTTTTGCGCATGCGCCAGGCGCAGTTATTTTCATCAAACTAGGGGGAAATTGAAGAATGGGAAGATGATGTTTACATTTTACTGAGCGGGATCTAACAAAGAACTCTGAAAATGCGCTCATATAACTCATTGCCTGACACCCCCTTTCCGGTGTAAAATCGTCCAAAAGTGATAGTCTCGGAATCCGTTGCTGAACAGTAGTTTAGTTTAGTTTGCTGTTTTGAGCGTCCTGTTTTGAAGCAACAAGATGGCTATTTGGAACGTCGTTTTGAACTGCTACCAGATGACGAGGATGACGCCTGAGTTGGCACCCCATCTCCAAACCATACCGTCGGAAGCACGTTTGATACCCTACGTATGATTTAACTTGCAAAAGACGTAGAACATGGCGGATCTTCAGTGGAATCTAGTTTCGAACCTGGAACCCAATGCCACAGTGTAGGGTGGGAAGAATCATTTAAATAATGTAAAAATAAAACCGGACTGGTTGACATAAAATTTGAATCTATAAACTGAAAAGAAGCTGGGGTTAAATCTTCTCTATTGAACCGTTTATGATGACAACTACCCCTAAAGCATATAGGGGTATTTATTCAGAGGGCTAGAGTAATTTATAAGAAATTCAGTAAACATGTTTTTAAAAGTCTAAAACGTAACAGCAGACTCTTTTTAAAACATGGTTCCTCATTCCTATAAGCTTCGTTTCCATAAACACAAATATAAAAATCGAAAACTAATAAATCGACAACGTGCTTTGATATCTTCTGCAGCTTATTCTCTAACCTCACATGTGACATGTTTGTGCCAGTGAAGAGTTTCGGGTACATTTTTGATATAGCGGCCACCAAGCTTACTTGGCGACTTTCTGATTTCGCCAAGCTCGTAAATTTAGTGTTCTACAGTTCGGAACGGATTTGTTTAGGATTGCCATCCTCTTCGCTTTTTTTTGACTTTTTGACGAAGGAACGTTTTGAGGTGAGGGCTCATTTTGGAATTTTTAAAAAAATCTTAGAATCCTATCATTCAATGAAAAAGCGTAGCTACTAGGTTTCTGCTTTGATGAAGGAGAAGCCCCTGATGTTTTTCAAAGTTTAAAAAATGTGTCCGTTAACCACTTTAGATGCCGCAGGCATTGCATGCGTAAGAGACGCTCACTGCGCACCCAAAACAAATGTTCTCACTTCGCCAAAGCGTCTTCCATCTTGGCGATGTATCACAGCTGTTGGCGACTCAGTCTCGGTGGATAAGCAAGGTGGCCTCGTGCAAGTACCGAGTTTCGTTATGAAAAAATTCATTATATACTCCAACTCTCATCTACATCATTATGCACCTTATGCAAAGTTGAAGAAACCCTGGAGCACTTGCTTTTTCAATGTCAACGTTCTGAACATCAAACAAACTTTTTCATGCGGTGATGGGCTGCCTCCCACTTTCTTTTCCATGGATTTTTGATTTCTCTATACATTCCAAAAAGAAGGTTTTCGCCATTCAAAAAGTTTTACGCCATATCCACGATAATCTTTGATTCAGACCATGTTTTAATAATTTTTCATTTACTTTTTCAATTTTTCTAAGTTTTGCTTTTCTAAGAATTTTGAACTAAAGATAACTTGAGATAAAACAGCCAAGGAGCGAGCATACATCTCAAACAGCTTCATCATCATCATCAAAACATTCATTGGAGTCGAAAAGATAAGCGCACATGAACTGAGGCCTTTCGAAATCATCTTAATTTATATACCAAACTCGTTTTGCCATCGTAAATTTGTGAACATTTGTGCTTCGAGATTGTTTATACTAGTATAAAACTTACTCGAAATACGTGCTTTACAATCTAGGCTATAATTAACCCATATTCAATGAGCATTTTGCTCGGAAACTTTTCATTCAAATTGCGACGAATCGTAATGGAGTATCTCAATGCTCGCCAAGTAAATAATTGTAGGAGGTCAAAATGAATGACATTAGGAGAACTTCTTTAATCTTCAAACGCTGCTATAACGGCGATCTTAATGTAGCAATTTAAATCAACACTTCACAGATTCATTGATATGGGCGAATTAGATGCAAGCTCCAAGAAAAACAAAAAGTAACAGTGCTCGGTCTGGAAAATTTTATAAATCGAAAAAGAACGAGGTGAGCGTATTATGTGGACATCTATTAATACGTTTAACTTAATAAATTTGTCCAATAAATAAACAAATCCAATTGTGCATGAAATATTTAATTAATAAAAAATAGATTTTAAGCTTTTACATTTTAGCATAGTTAAACGTAGTTTTCATCGGAATTTTTATCAAAAAACATTAATGAATTGAAATTACATAACATTATTTTACTTCAAATATATTACATAAATTACCTACAAATGAAGATATACGCTCTAGTGCCATGTCTTTTAGTGGACTCATAAAGTAGAATTACTTTTTAAATGCAAACCTTCGCCATTTTAAGACAAAACCATCTCCCAGATCCATCTAGACGTAAAATAATATTTACTCCTCTAGTTCGAGATTGTGGGATTTCTTTCGGTCTGCCACAACCATTTCCTCTACCAAAAAGATTTCCTTCTGGAATTCGGCTAATGGCATCCGAAAAACGTGAGGATGGGAATGTTGCCGGAAAGAATATTTATTTACTTTTTTCCGAAAGTTTCATCTAATAAATGGAAATAGAGAAGATGAGTAAGCTTTTCCATTAGATGCACGATTTTTGTTATAGCAAAGGCTTGCAACTGTGTTTCTGTAATCTAAATTCATATATGGCCGAAATAGAACTTGTTTACTTCAAGATTTCTTTAAACATTATGATGGTGAAATAAATGTTACTGTATATACTGTATGTTATTAAATATTGAAGAATAACTATGGTGTAGTAACTGTAGTAGGAGAAATAACTAACTGGTAGTGTTTCTTTATTGAGATATCCAGTGTCGTTGTTGTAATGTTAATGTTCAAAATTTAATGAAGAAATGGAGGTATTTCCATTGGAAGGTGAGGAATTTCCAAAATATATAATTTTAAATGTAAAAGAAATGTTTGAACATTTTTTACTCAGGAAGTATATGACACTAATTGAAACACTTAAGTATGCCACTAAAATAACAATAATAATAATAATAAAATATTTCCAAATACTAATAACCTACAGATGACATAGGTTTCATAGAATATCTCATATTTTCTCGATAACATATATTCATATTGATTGGTCAGAATGACTTCAGGAATGGACTTTAAAAAAATAGTTCTCTTTTATTAACCTTTTAACCGGTTTACACTTACGATGTGTGGGGTACCCAAAAGTTGGCCTGAACCGGTTTGCGCGTACGGCGTAGGGGATTTTTTTTAATTCGCGTAATAACACTATCAAAATTTTCCGACAGATGGCGTAGCTTGTCCATGTCACTGAAATGCTTTCCATCCGGGTCTATCGTTGGAGTTTATTTTTTGTTGTTGTTTTATCGCAGAATAACATAAACATGAATTTATACAGCAAAAAATGTGCTTTTTCGTGAACGCTTCTGGATAAAAAATATTGACCCGTTATGGGGTTAAAAATTATTAATTAAGAATAAAATAATTTAAAATTATTTTTGTCTAGAATTTCAATAAAATACTTAAACATTAATGCCTTGATTATGGTTTTTATACTTTTTTACAAAGCTTACAGACGTCATTAACAAAAACAATTTCTTTCACCATAATACGTAACTTCTTCGTATGAGAATGGGTTGTAATTATTAAATTAGATTTGCGCGAATTTCATATATTTTAGTCTCAGGAGTACAAACTGACTTAGATTTCAGATATTCATCAAAATATATTTAGTAGAATCCATGCGAGTGGCTTGGATTAAACAGTTTTTCGTATTAATTCTTTCTTTTTCAAAATCTTTGCATTTCGAAATTGGGTTCTTTGGGATATTATCCCTTCATTTCATTTCAAAATTTTAAATAAAATAATACACATGTGTCCTGTTTTATATTTATTTGATCTAGAATTTTCTTATCCCCATAAAACTCTACAAGACATTGCAGTAATTGGTGATTATAATATTCGTTAAATTTTAATCGTTAAAAATAAACAGCTGAAAATCGTGATTAATATGTTACAAGTTATAATTTTCTTCCGTAAGAAATAATGAAGTGACGTATGCAGAATGGCGTTGATAAATTATTCGTTAGCAGAATGAAAAAGAAAATTATTTTTCCCCCAGTATCATCCTGTAAAGAGTTTTTTTCAGCATTTTA
>BGPR01044089.1:0-12729 GCA_013235015.1 Araneus ventricosus | reverse complement strand
TAGTTTGTTACCCAACAGGTGAAAAGTTTAATTGTAAATTCTCAAAAATATTTTTTAAAGGTTATTAAATGTATGAAAGAGAAATTGAAATTAGAGTACGCACTATGATATAATTGAAAGATAATTTGGGGCTTTTGAATTGATTTTTGTGCTGTAATGTTTTGAAAGTTGATATTAAGAGCAACGCACATGAATAACACTATTTTTTTAATTAATTAATAAGATTAAATTCAAAAAAGCTGGCTCTTAAGACACATTACCCTCCGATCTGAATGTTTCTCAACCACGCGGTTTGCGGCAATGGGATCGGCGGGTTTGCATGGACGTAACCTGGACCACTGCGCATTCGGACCTGTACCAACCTAGCCTGCCACGGACCGCGCGACCTGGACCTGCCTGACCGCAGGGACCGCATTACAACCTGGACCGCCTGACACGGATCTGGGAGCCACCGAAGCCTCCCCATACAGTACATGGACTAACCACTGAACACCGGATACACTGCTTCCGCGGACGCTGCCTCAGTACACCTGCATACCTGGGACCCGCGCAGCCATGGACGGACCGCACTATTTTACCTGGCCTGCCTGTACGCACTGACCTGCAGACGCACACAGCACTGGACCGCCACTGTTCTGGGACCTGGTTCAACCACGGACGCACACACAGCCACCCCGGACCACACCTGACTGCGTACCTGGCTATGGATACGCACACGGACTTTATTGCCTGGTTACCTGACTATGGACCGCCTGGACACTGACGCGCATTACTGTACGTGGTTGCGCACGCACGGACCGCACCTGCACGGACCTTTTACAACCACGGACACACACACACAACACATATATTTACTTTTACTGAACACTGAATTTTATTCTCTATACACATTGGTGAGAGATTTTCCTCCTGCTATTAATAATTATCATAGACAGAAAAATTCTTGGATTTAATAATGATTGCCTTATAGATCCTAAAAGGCTTATTTTTTAAAATCATACTGTATTATATGTGTTAGAGATAAATGACGAAAAAAAATTCTGCCTCTAGAAGGTAGAAAAATTTAAGTGCCAGTTTACTCTGATCATCTACAGAATGGGGTTTTATTAATATCACACCTTCACATTTATTAAAATATTGTGTTTTAAAGGAAATTATTCTACGATTCTTATTTTTGCGTACCATAGCGTCAAGTACATCTTAATACATTTCCATTTACTTTATTTTCTAGTATCATTATAATTCAAAATAAAGCAAAAAGTAAAGCTTCAGAAAAATAGCATCTTCTAATAAAATTTACAATTCATGAATAGATCATGGTTTAGATGAGTGCAGAGAAACAAATGGATATATTTTTTAAATCAAAATCCATAAAATGTCATCTAACTTATTAGACCTTGTAATCAAAAGACTAATCTTTGGATATTTGTGGCCCCCCCTCAGTGTTTAATTAGCGGGGTGTGAGACAGTATTTGGGTGCACTTATACAAAATTTACATTTTGCTGCATTCAGACTAACCATTGTGAAGGAGAGTAGGGCAGAAAATGTTCGTTCTTTTTATTGTTTTGGTGTGTTTCTCAGGTGCTCATGTGATATACCAACAATGCATTTCCAGTAATCAAATGGTACATGGAATTTTTATTAGCAGTATGATGTACATTCTTAAAGTTTGCAGAAGGAGCTGAGTTTCTCATATGGTATCTTTAAATGGGTATGCCTCAGATATTCCTGGCCTTCTCATCTGAGTGTACTCTGATTGCTGGGTATTATTTTACTATTAAGTGCCCAGGTTCAGCATTTTATCGCTGTGACAAGCGACAAATTAAAACAAGCACAGAATAAATCCAAGGCATTCTTTGGTATCCATAGAGTGCAGAATTATATATCTTAGCATTCAGGAGTTTAAAACTGAATAACGCAAATCCGATGGCTCGGTTCTTGCCGATATTTGGTACGGTCCTTCTACATGGAAAGGTTTGGTTTGCCGTTTTAACGGCTGGTTTACCGGAAAGCGGTTGAGTGATAAGGCTCGTCTCCTCCATCTGAATTTGCTGTGGCTACCACATTTCTGAGTATCTCTTTAATTGGTTTGCCCACACATTTCATCCAACCTTTCTGGTGGGGATGTAGGAGCTAAGCTTTTAATTATGGAGGCGGACCTCTTACCCTTTATAAACCCATTCAAATCTCAATAACACCCCGATTCTAAATCATTTCCAGTTTAAATTCAGAGCCATTGCTGCCAGGAGAGGATGTCTTGGAAGTATTGCTGGACGGACTATTTGCTACTGCCTATACAACAAATCCTCAAAGTAGCATTTCAGTCAGTTGAACTGGGTCAAGGCTATATTACCTTGGAAGGATGTTAAAATGCGAATTCCCATGGAGGCAGGTTTTCTTTGTACCTTCTTCTCTTCTTCTCCTCTAGCACAGTTATGATCATTCAGGTTTTGAGTGAAGGAAACCCATTGCTGGAGGGATGTGCGGAAATGTCTAGTGTTATACGGAGGCTGAGGACGCTTCATTTATGCTATAACTTGTTCAATAAATCATCTATGGTTCCGAGTTTCGGTTTGGTCTGTTCTGTAGGAAGTAAATGCTGTGTTGCCAGGAGGCGGACTCTTTAGCGGCATAACTGCAACCAAGTCCTCTACTTTTAGTTAATCGTTTCAGTTTGATGGTAAACATGGGGTATATCTAAAAGCATATGGATATGGTTAGGTTGAGCATATGTAATACACGACAATCCTATACTAGCTTTTGATTATTAGTTAGTTTTTCTTGACCATTTTGTAATTTCATCAGCTTGTTTGGCAGGAGAAAGGATGTATTTTATAAAAGCACATGTCTCTATACTTTGGTGTTAACATTTTGCGCCAGAGCCACGGTACTGAGGAGGGATTATGATGTGGTGTATTTATTTGCGCATGTATTGCATGTAAAAAGAATTTGTTGCAGAATGCACCTGTTAGATTATTGGCAATTTTTTTTGTATTTGTTAAGGTACTGTTCAACAATATTTTTTACATATAATACCAATCTCTTCCCTCTGTTGTCTAACGCGTTTCGATAAATAATCAATAATTAACCGTGTTACGTGTGATTATGAAAAATTAACATCCTCTTCTGAGCATGCCGTTGAAATATGAAGATACATTTCGTTGGCTCGAGCAGTGTCATAATGAGATTGAATTGATGATTTGCCATGGTACCTTTCTATGGCATTTCAGGCTGAGCGTTAACTGGTGAAGAAGGTTAGTATGTTGTAAAGCCCGCCAAATGGCGATCGCGGCGCCTGTTTGCGGCATTTGTCTCATTCAACAAACGAACAGCTATGTGAATTGAAACGCCACATGTCTCGCAAAACAAAGCAGTATTTAGCTGTGATCTGCAGGGTGATAATGATAACGCTCCGCATTGTCACGAACAAACTTTTAGCTTCGGTAACTTTGTTATTGGAAGAATTGAATAATAATTAAAAACATGCCCGTCCGCCCCTCATAACGACATTTTAACATCTCCAGCTTTGTTTCGACGAAACGAGCGCCGGTTAATCGGTGCATAAATAACGTCACTTTCTGTAACAGGCCGTTCTGTCCGGTGCAGAACAACGACAGAGCGGAAAGAATGAATTATAATTCCTCGGCTCTCAGCTGCAAATGAAACGACGTGAAACACACCGGGAACCATCATGCTCCGGCCAGTCCTCGTTATTGATACAATGTGATATCCGTCGACAGATATGTTTGGTTGCGCCTGCGGATGGCGCAGTTTGATAATGAAAACAGATGATGAGCGGCGGTAATTTTGCGTTTGTCAGCTCTTTGGCGGAGACATTACTAGTTGACGATATCAGATGATAATTAATTCACAGAACGCGACCTTCTGCCGACAGGCGAACAGTACCTTCAGGGTTGCGCTGCTGTTCGTAAGGTGACGCGATGCCAGAATATTCCAGTTTAGATAATGTTAGTAGCAGAAAACAATTGAAACCGACAAAACGGCGTTGTCTACTATATTTTTTATAGTGATTATTCAGAATGCGTGAAAGAACCAGAATTTCTTCATTGCCCAAATCTTCTACTCACCATTAATCAAGGAAAATTATCTACAGAGAGCTGCAGCTCATCCGGGTAAACTTTTGAATGACGGAATGGAGCCGCACTGTTATTTTATTTTGTATTTTGAATTCTGAAAGAAGGTAATCTCGTTTCGACATTCCAGGCTGAATTAACATTAACGACATTTTTATTGCGATGTTATTTTTCTCTGTTTTCGGTACGCGCACTTATTTTAATTATGATGCGATTTTACTGAAAATAAGTAGCATTTGGCCATTTTCACTTGACGCCATAGGCACGACGCGTAGGCTTCCGACGCAAATAATTTAGATATTAAGCAACGTATTTTAATAATAACCGGCGATGTGCGTCAACTCGTCTTCGTTTGGTAAAGTGCGTTGGGGTAGAGAGATCGCATTCTATGCAATGAATGATCTTTTGCCATTTCTTGTCTTTAACGGGTACTTTTGGGCGCGTTTTTAAGGCGGCTTTGGGAAGGAAGGCGCTGTTTTCATTATGTCTTGGGTGGAGAATGCGCAAATAAAGCAAGGGAGGGAGATGTCGTGATAATCCGTAATTAATGATGTTGACCAGTATGATGTCGGCGTAATGGTAAATGAAATACAACCGATTCGCTGATAATCAATAAGCCTGCGACGACGATGCATATTGACCGGCGTGTGTTGTGGTATTTGTCACCGACAGAACGATAATGCGGTGGACCGTGCTGCTGTTGTGATGTGTTCCGTATGCTGACATGGTGTACGTGTTATTTGGCAACCAGATGACAGTGATGCCGGCCGACGGCCATTTATGGTACGACGTGTTTCTTAATGATGATGATGCGTGTCGTCTATGTTACATTAATGTTGATGAATGGTTTATTTGTTGACAGTGACCGACAATCAAATTACATGATTGTGCTGTGTCATATTCACCGACAGTCTGGTATGTTGTCAGGACAGTGTCTGTTGTGACCGGGTGACGGTTGTTGGCAATGACGATGTAGTGTTGGCATCACGGGAAGTGACGGTCGGACTTATTTACAGAGTAATGGCGCGGCTGACAGCCCCGGAGGTGAATGCGCATTTCAGGAAGCCTTTAAATTTTGATGCTCGAACATTGACAAAAGGAAATAAAGCATTGTTTAATTTGTTTTATTAATGACTTTTCGAGCGGCTGCGAAGCCCCATGCTTTCAATTATGTCTTCAAAGGTTAACGTACTCTCATATTTCTCTTTCTGTTTAATAAACGCTTTTTGCAAAATGCTATTTTTTAATTATAATTGACAAAGGCACTTTTTCTGCGCATTTCAAGCCGTTCGTGTTTTAAACGAATATTTAATGTTTCTTTCGTGGGCGGCAACCCATCCTTTTTTTGACTTTTCTTCTTTTGTTTATCGAAATTTTTCAATATCTGAAATGCTCGAGATGGTATAATGAAAATATTTGATGAGCAGAAGATTATCTCGCGCACTATCGGCATCGACCAATAACCAGTTCAGAAATACTGTTGAACATAAATGTGCCATTCAATTTAGTGAAATGCCGAGTTACGTTAATGGTGAGGAACGAGATGCGGAGCGAAAAAAGCCGGTTGTCTTTATTTATTTTTAACATTGAAATAAATCATGCATGAAATTCGGTTTCCGGCGATATTATTTCAAACCGTTTTCATTGTTTAAACAAATATTTAATTGCGTGTTTTTCTTTCATTGTTTAAAGCTTAGAAAATATCCTTTTTATTTTACTTTCTTCTTTTATTTTATCAATTTTTCTGAAAAATCTGTAAATGAATTCCTCGAGATGGTAAGTATATAATGAAATAATACAGTAAACAGAAAGATTATCTTTGCTATGTTTTAATTCTTTTTATCAACGTGTTGTAAGCCAATTAGAATGCTGTTGGACATAAAATGTGCCATTCCAATTTAATGTTGAAATCAAATGCTTAATTTACATTAATGTAGACAAGGAACAGAATAAGTGCAAGGCTACGAAAAGAAAGCGGGTTAAATGTCTATAGCAATTTGAATTTTAAACTACTTTGTTAAGGGAACCATGAATATAAAATCATGCATAAGAGATTCAGTTCAAATTTTATTTCCGGCGATCAATCTGGTCACCGAAGGCGGCAAGTAAAAAATAAAAAAGAATCGAAGTTAACATGGCATTTACGTAATTACCATAAGATATAGTTAACAGGTTGTAAAAAATCTATTAAATAATATTTAATATTAATAAATAGTTAATTAATTGTTCATCTACTTGATTCCTTGTATTAAATGTCAGAGCATGAAATTGAATATCTAAGAAAGACAAAACAACAATAATAGAAGCAATTTATTTGATGCGCACAAAGCGCAGCATCATTCGTGAAAAAATTGGGAAGTACAAAGGTATAAATACGAATTAAGAGAAGTTTTAATTGTGAAAGAGGTAAAAATACAATAATATTAACAAACGACGAATGAAAAAGAACGAGGAGGAAGAAGAATCTGATGCATGATGTCAACAGAGGCCTTCATCCATGCAGATTCAAAAATAAAATAGGTTTTCTGTCGAGGAAAAACGACTTTAAGGTCTAAATTTGAATTTTCCTCTAAGGCATGAGCCTATTCTGGAACAAATTGGGAAGAAAAACATTTATCCACAAAGAAGAAATTCAAAACAATCTTTTAAACACAGTCTGAAAAGAAGGGCTTAAAATGTCTTACCTCTTTTGTTGTGGAATGGAAAAAAGAACGACGCTCAGAAGTGAACTTTGTTTATAGGTGTGCGCACCTATTTCCATGCAATAACTAACGAAGTTAATAAAGGAAGTAAAAGATGAATTTTACGTTCTCAGTCATGCATGTTGTTACCTAAAAATTTCCTGCTTATGAAAATTTGTTATATTTATTTAATTACATATATTTGTTGAAGAGTTCTTCGCATAGATTAAAATAGCCTTTCTATTCTTTAATTACTAATTAACCTTTTAACAGTTATTTAATTACCAATTAATCTTTTAACGTTTATTTAATTACTAATTGACCTTTTAACGGTTATTTAATTACTAATTAACCTATTTCAGCTATAAAGTGAAATTAATTATTTTGCTTCAGCAAAATAACTCTATTTCATTGATATAAAACAATATCCAATAATTGAAAGTTTTCAAATCCGTATTATATAAAAACATCTCAATATAATTATCTTTTTCTTCTCAGGAACAATTACTCTTTTTCGCTTTGTTCATTTAAAATTTCATTTTAAATTCATTGTTTTGCGAAAGTAATTTAATTTTCTCCAACGATTCATTATCACCGCAATATTTAACCGTTATACAGGGTAGTCACTCATTTCAAGAATTAATAAAAAAGTAATAATGTTACAACTGCGTATTTTTTTAATGAGTGAGCAAATAAAAATCCTTTTTTTCAGATAGGTGGCTTACCATTACGACGTTCTAAATTTGCGACAGCGAGATATTTCCATACGCGATGGCTACCGATCAGCAGAAGCAGATGCGCGTTTTCTGGTTTCCTTTTCTAGTTTTTCTTGAACATCTCGAAAACTATTTAATTTTTGAATTGCAATTGATTTAACAAATTAAAGAGTGTAAAATTCCCTACAAATACACGTTTTTATTTTTATTTTAGCTTTAATAGTTTTGCAGAAAACGGCTCTTAAAAATGGGAGTTGTCCAATATTTTACGACTCCCTAGACCACCGTAACGGCGTATTACCTATTTGAAAAGAAACTTTTTAAAAGGATCTCTTATTTAAAAAAACCGCAGTTGTAACATTATCAATTATTTTATTAATTTTTGAAATGGTTCCAATAATTTATGACCACTCTGTAAATAACCCCAAGATTTTTTTATCTTCTCATTTCTCCCTTAGGAAATGTGAAGAAAATTCACCGCAAGAAAAAGATTTATTTACAACAGATATTTATCGCAGACATAAATTGAAAAAAATGATAAAAATAAGTTTTAAAAACACACTTTTACTGGTTCATTAAAAGATTTTTTTTATATTGATATCCTATAATACAATTTTCTTTTTTCTTATTCTTTAATTCTTAATTCATCATTACAAATATCACAGAATCTTGGAAATAATTTTTTCTCAAATTCACTGCCAGGCGATGCCACTCGTATATGGAATCAAAATTCAATTAAATAAATCGATTATCTGGTAAGTCAGTTCCGGAAATATTAAATTATTTATAAGAATGTCATCGAGAACACACAAGTGTTCAAAATTTCAAAATTCTATCACTTTAGGAAATAAGTGAAGAGTTGATTACAAAATTCCGCATTTACAAGCTTGAAACAAGTGAAGTTAAATAAAATGGTATAAAAGATTTGCACTGCTATTAATAACCTTGAATTGAACGTAGTTATGCAACCTGGAACCAACCACCACTTTATGTACCCCAAGAAAGCCCCTGGAAATTGAACCAAAAGGTATCTTATCAGTTTTGGTGGGCAACAGTGGGAAAAAGAAGTTGAAGAAAGAAATAAAATAAAAAAATAAATAATCACAAAATACAAGACAAGAAAATTAAAATGAGATTTAATCCTAAAAGTAGCAAATAAAAGATTAAAAATGGACTTCAAAATTAAATTCGTACTATTCAATTGAAGTGCACTGCGTGAGCTTGAAAGGGCCCCATGGTTGAGAGCCGCATCTGAATTTATTTTAATGTTTCTAGACATTTTACTCATCCGTAAAACATATATTATGTCAAAAATGAAGCAAATTCATACATTAATACATTGCGGAGGTTTGAAAAATTAATTTTACATATAATTTTCCTAAAACTCACCATCATTTATGAACTTTTGATATCAAAAATAAGTTCAATCCGCCGCACATTCTAGGAACTAGGAATTGAACATAGTTATGCAACCTGGAACCAAGAACCATAGTATGAATTTCAGGTTCACTTTGTAAGCTGTAAAAAACGACCCCAGTTAATTTTACAGCAGCAGTAAGTGTTCTCCTTTCGACTTTGGCATATACATAGGTGGTTCAAAAAGTAAATTATCAAGAACTCTAACCTGTTCATAAATTCCCCGTGCGAATTAAATTCCACGTCTAAATAGAATAGACGATCACAGTATTCAAACGCCACCGGTAGATGGGGCTAGTGGTGCCGTAGCGCTCCGAAATCTCTGTTAGAAGATGGCGGCGTTGACGGATACATGGTCGGCGACTGAAGTGCGAAGTGTAATAAGGTTTTTGCGTTTAAAGAAAATATCCCCAGGTGAAATTCATCGCCAGCTATTGAAAGTTTACAGAGAAAGTTTAATGTTTGTTGTTTTTTTTTGGAAAAGTCTGGAAATGCACTTGCCTACTCTCTATTCGTGTTTGAAATACAGAATTTCCAAAAACCTAATTAGAGAATGGGAAGAATTCTGGGATGGCTGGACAGGACATAGAATCAGAAGTTTTTAATTTACTTTTTAACTAATCATGGACCATTTCCCTGTTATCTACACAGGTTCAAAAAACTGGGCTCACCACTTTGTGCCTGTAGCCTGGTCGGGAATGCCGACCACTATGTGTTCAGGTGACCTCTTACTGCTGAATTTCACTTAAAGGAACCGTCTGATGAGCACAGAAAAATCTGGTTTAAAAATTTATGATATAATGGCCAGGCCCAATCCAAACTTATTCAGGCGTATAAAATCAGTAATGGCATTTGCGACCGGCTGACCCAGAGTTGATTGTCCATCAATTTGTTGTTTTTGTTCGGTTTTTGGTGTTGGTTTTTACTTCGGAGAAAGGATTTTAACTTTATACTTACTTTTTACTTACTTTTTTTGTATTGATCGTTTTGTCGTTTGGATGGTTTTGTGGATTTTTCTTTCCCTGCCGGCCCGCTCAGGGGCTTACACCCTTGCTCGTAGGCCGGACCGTCGTGGGTACTAAAAGAATAAAATAAAAAAAGAGAAAGCTTAATGTCACGAAAACAGGTGTGCCAAACTGTCGAGCACGTCCACCACAGATACATTGGAACACCCTCCCTACAGCCCAAATCTCTCACCAAGTGATTTTCATCTCTTCAGACTGTTGAAATAGCACCTGGCAGGTCGCCATGTCAGAAGCGATGCCGAAGTTCAGGAAGCCGTCGTTACACGCTTAAACCAAACGAGCGAAATTCGCTCCGATGGAGCGATTTTTCGCTCCTTTCCGTACTTGAAAGTGCATCGTCCTTTCGGAGCGTTTTACAATCCTTCCGCGGAGCGAAATATTCGGAGCGAATTTCGCTCCTTTTTGTATTGAACGATTTCGCTCCTTTTCCATCAGTTTTTAATATTAAAAGGAGCGTGTTAAAAGAAATGCTCCTTTTTGAGCAATATTTTAAGCAATGAATTCGCTCTTTGTTGATTAATTTTTAATGTGAAAGGGAGCGTTTATGAAAGAACGCTCTTTTTTGGAAATGTTTTCATCACTCATTTCGATCCTTTTTGATTAATTTGTAACTTCATTCAGAGCGTTTAAAAGAAAAACGCTCTTTTTCTGGAAATGGTTTTATTAATTTCGCTCCTTTTGGATCAGTTTGTAAACTGATCGCTTTTTTAAAAATGCTTTTAATATTGATTAATTATTAACCTTTTCTGAACGTTTAAAAGAAAACATTTTT
The DNA here is from genome assembly GCA_013235015.1 of Araneus ventricosus. NCBI lineage: Eukaryota > Metazoa > Arthropoda > Arachnida > Araneae > Araneidae > Araneus > Araneus ventricosus. The sequence goes on along the minus strand of BGPR01044089.1, from coordinate 2,024 downwards.
TAAAGCAATAAAGAGACCAGTGACTTTGTAACTTATAAAGAGCATTATGAATAAATATTCCCCTTGAGGTAATAAAATGCTGCTTATTATTTTATCCTTGTAAAGATTTTTACTAAACAAAAACGGTCTTTTACCTTAGTTTCATCACTTCTGCTATTTTAAAAACTAGTAAGAAACAATTTGGGGGGGGGTTGCTTCTTTTAATACCAGCATTATTCTGTACAGTACAACAGATTTCTATAATGGAAACAATTGTAAACTATATGGCACGGTTTATAATAAATAATTTTTTAATAACCCATCTAAAAAAAAACTGCAGAAATTTTTTTTAAAATTTTCTTAAAAGATTTCTGCAGATTTTTTGAAGACAGAAGAAATCTGTATTTTTTCTTCAATTTAATCGGCATAAAATTTTTCTCTATATATTCTGCAGATTTTTTGCAAGACAGCAAAAAATCGGCATTTTTTTCTTCAATGTAATCTGCAAAAAAATTTCTTATTATATTTTCCTCTAAATATTCTGCAGATTTTTTGAATACACAAAAAAACTGCATTTTTTCTTCAATTTAATTTAATAAAATATGCAAAAAAAATCTTTATTTTTTCTTTAAATATCCTGTAGATTTTTTTAAGAATTTGCATTTTGTCTTCAATTTGCAGTTATTTAGCAATTTTCACAAAATCATTAAACTTGACCAATATCTTTTTTTTTCTTTTTGAAGATTTAACTGTATTCTCTAAATCTTCATTTCTCTAAATACATATTTTCCACCATATTCTCTAATATTGCAATTTTATTTTCCATTTATCCTTTAACAACATCTAAAGCACACAACACACGTTATTTGCATGAATTTTTCTCATTCTTTTACGAATTATAATTTTTAGAAAATATTAATTATAAGGCTTTTGAGTTTGCACCAAGTAGTAAAGTCTTGACAGACTGAGTCAGCTTAAAAAATATAATACAGGAGGGTGGCTACAGAAACTGTGAAAAAAATTTCCCTGACTAAACTTACAACATTTCCCTGATTTAAGGCTACTAATTATATTAGTTTCCTGGCTTTCTCCCTACTCAGAATCACTGTATGTGTACAATATACATTATTACACTTTTACCAGTTATTTAAAATGAAGAAAAAATATGAAATTTAATTTTTAAAAAATGGAATGAATATCCTAAAAAATCTATTAAAACGGTATATTACATTTCTTATATGTAAAGGAATATTGGAAATTTTAACAAAATACTTTGTTTCTAAAACTGCATAAGAATTCTAAGAAACATGAAAACTACTCTTTGGAACACAAGTTAAATTATATTAACAGTAAAGGTTATTACGATCTTTGCTCAAAACTTCAATAACTAATTAGTGCTCTTTGCATGAGTACCAGAATAACATGTTGGAACATAAATATAAAAATAGTATAATTATACGTACCTAATAATATATATTTTTGCAAAGATCTAAACAAGAGAAACTGCCAAAATATTACTTCAAATCTTTATTCTTTAACAAATCATAAGAAATTAATTGCTCTAATCAATAACTTATGCTTTTATAAATGAAGTTTTTTTTTATTCCATTTATTATTACAAATAATACTGCACATAAGATACTAATTTATAGATAACTCAAGTAACAAATAACAGCAGCACAGTATTTTTATACTTTTATTACAACATAAAAATACATTTTTACATAAATTCACTTAGTACAACCAAGTATTACACTTCCTACAATAACAACCAAGATGAAAAATGCTTAATGAAATAGAATCGAACTGATGATAAATTACAGAATAAAAACTTATTGTAATATGTACCCAATAAAGATAATCAGAACTGCACATGGATTAAAAGCTTAAAATAAATTTGAAAAGAAAGAATATAAATGTGTTACAATTAAATTTAAAATTATTATACCATATTTACATGGAAGCAAAATGTAACCAACTGGAGTGTATAAATGTTATTGGTGTAAAGGCAGTTTTAAATACAGGTAAAACATAAGTAAAAAAAA
>BGPR01044088.1:0-12729 GCA_013235015.1 Araneus ventricosus | reverse complement strand
AATAGTTTTCGAGTTATCGTGTTCACAGACACACACACAGACACACACACACAGACAGACATAATTCCAAAATTGTGTTTTTCGGACTCGGGGAGGTCTAAAACGTGGAGATTCGTCAAAATCTCGAGTTCGAATTTTTTGCCGATTACAATACTTTCTCTTTGTATACTTCGTATACGAGAAAGTAAAAAAGTAACTCTCCGGTGTAAGGAACCGTCGAGCCTGTTAAGCTATTACACCTGCTCCTCGACTTAAGATCTACGCCAACTTACAAAAATCCGCACTTACGCCAAAAAAAAAATCTTAATATAAATAAAAGTCACTGTGGGTATGTATGTTTCTATGTATCTATGTTCCACATCTCCTCCTAAACCACGGCACTGATTTCAACCAAACTTTGCATAATTATTAATTAAGACAAGGGGAAGATTACTGTCAACTTTTTAAAGTACAAATATTAATTAAACAGTCAGTTAATTAGAAATTAATCGAAACAGTTTTCCCGCAGATATCCCTCAAAAATTATTTTTATACCATATTAAAATTCAAATTTTTACCTTTTCAATGATACCAATTTTATCTCTGTGACATTTTGTCTTCAAATTTTATTAATTTTTCAAAAATTATTAAATTTTTAATTGGCTGCAGACGATTTTGAAATAACGCTACTCCATTGCTAGGCAACGGTTAGACATCGAACTAATTTACCTTTATTTCTGAAATTTTTGCTTATTTTTATAAATAAATTTTATATAAGAAGAGAGAGATCATCATCAACTATTAAAACCCCCGATCTCATTAAAATGTCGGTTAATTGGAAATTAAGCAAGATATGGCATTTTCCGTGACACTTTTCGAAAATATATATTATGTCACAAAAACTATTTTTACACATATTTTAAAGTTTAAAAAATTATCTTTTCATGACACAAGTTTCAGTTCCGTTCAATTCGTTGTCCTAATTTTTTAAAAATTTCAAAAATTAAATTGTATATAAAATTTACAATTTGTTACACTTTTTTTTATTGGTGAAGAACAAGAATACATAAGAAGAACTGTTGCTATCTCACATTAGAAGAATTCTGGATGAGGAATAATTTTATTATTTTTTTTATTCATATTTATTTCAAGGCTTTTCTTAATTAAAAATTTGATATGTAATTAATTGTCCCAAAACATCCGTTAAAATCCTTCTTATACTGCAAGATTTATGAACAAAATTTGAAATACCTATGCAACAAATATTAATAATTATGGAGGAAATTAGCTATCCGCGGTTTTTAAAAATCGTCTGGTTCAATTGATATTCTCATTTTAATTATAAAACGTTTCAGACGATAAAATAATTTTGGGTTTTTGTAATTTTCTATACAAAAGGAGTTTTTGACATGAAAAATATTAGACATGAAAGTATTTTAATCCCGAGCAACGCCGAGCATAACAGTTAGTTTGAAATAAAACATAATTTCAGACTGTAATTTTATTTACAGTATGTGAAATAGAATACATATGTATTTTCACATTATGTACAATTAACATACATGCATAGGTTGAATTTTTGTTTTTTGTGTACAATTTTTATAAGCGTTTGACTGAGAATAGTGTTAAAAAATATGAATGATATTTACGACCAGTTCGACTTACGACTTGTTGGTTGGAACGGAACTAGGTCGGAAGTCGAGGAGACTCTGTATTTCGATACCTGAGTCCAAATTAGTTCTGCCTCTTGTTCATAAAACGCTGAATTCTCGACTCTTTTTCTTGCCAGTTATTTTCGTTTGCTGGTTTCTTGAAGCGAATTAATTAATTAATTCGAATTAAAGAATTATATAATTTCTTTAAACGTTGCAAAATCCAGTAGTTTCCGTTCAAACTCACGGAGAGCAGTGCAGTAGAATTCGTATAATCGGAAATTTAAAGCAGAACCCTTGTTCACGAACACAACATTTTTACTTTCTCGTATACGAAGTATACAAAGAGAAAGTATTGTAATCGTCAAAAAATCTCGAACTCGAGATTTTGACGAATCTCCACGTTTTAGACCTCCCTGAGTCCGAAAAACACAATTTTGGAATTATGTCTGTCTGTGTGTCTGTATGTCTGTGTGTCTGTGAACACGATAACTCGGAAACTATTAGAGATAAAGGGATGAAATTTGGTATGTAGTCTTTAAACATAATTTGTAGGTTTCTATCAAATTTTGGACAAAATCCTTCAGGGGGAAATCTGTCTGTCTGTTTGACCGCGGTCATGCGAACGCTATAAGTCAAAAACTTGAATAGCTAGAAGGATAAAATTTCGTACGCAGTTTTATCGTCATGAATGTAGGTCCGTATAAAATTTTGGGCCAAATCCGTCAAAAGGTTGACTGTCTGTCGGTCTGTATAAGCGCATCTCCAACGCGTCCGCCATCTCCACACGCATGCGTATTGGACGCAATCTTCTGTGCACGATATTTATTGACTCCTGCTTGGCGCTTTTTTTTCATCCGATTCTCCGTGCTCATGCGTACTTGGTAGCAATCTGTGCACGCGGAAGGATTGTCCTTGAGAGAAGAAAGAGTAGAAATCGGTATGCATTTAATAGGAACGCATCTCTTCGAATTTGATTTTTTACCTAAATATTTTCTGATAGTTATTGGATCCTGAGTTACAATAGGTTCGAATTTTTTTATCCAAGCAGGGGGAGGGGAAACAGCACCTTTTTCGAGAAGTATACGAGAAAGTTTAGGGGAGACCACTCCTACTGGTTTATTTTGACTACCACACACACACACAACTATATACATGTTTCAAGAGAAGAGGGAGCATTCTGGCAACAATGTATCGCCAAAATGCCAATTTACAGTACAAAGGCGCCAACACCAGTGGTAGTGGAACCAGATTTAAATTGACAAAAAATGCACTCAGTAATTCTTAGTTTGTAAATGTATACCACGAGAAGGAATGATATTCCGTTAAAGGAAGGTCGGAATATTTTATTAATATTCAACGCTACAGGAGTAAAAATATAAAACCAAGCGTTTTCAGAACAACCTCAAATTATTAAAAAAAATTTTAAATGTTAATCAATGTCACCAAACAGAGTGATGAAATCTCGATTATCTCCACGACAGCGCACTACACCGGAAGTCGAACTAAAATCGTGGAAGTTCGGATATACTTTTATTAGGAAAACAACATCAATAGGAAATATTTCGTAACTCCTTATCAGTAGGAAATATTTCATAACTCTTTGTATAGAGATAGAGAGCAGTAACAGTATGACGTCATTCAAATTATTCAAATTGCGGTTAATAATACTCACTACTACCAATATTTTTTTCAAGAAATAGAGACGTTCTCAAAGATTCCAAATCACCACTCTCCTAAAAATATGCTTATTTTAAATTTGAGGGTAAGAATTAGTTGTTATGGTTAAGGTAGCTCTAAATTATGAAATTAGCAATGGCAGTTAATGATTTATTTTTACTTTCTAGTATACGAAGTATACAAAGAGAAAGTATTGTAATCGTCAAAAAATTCGAACTCGAGATTTTGACGAATCTCCACGTTTTAGACCTCCACGAGTCCGAAAAACACAATTTTAGAATCATGTCTGTCTGTGAACACGATAACTCGAAAACTATTAGAGCTACGGGGATGAAATTTGGTATGCGGTCTTTAAACATAATTTGTAGGTTTCTATCAAATTTTGACAAAATCCATCAACGGGAAGTCTGTCTGTCTGTATGTCCTATGTTCACCCAACCGGTTCAGTCGCTGTAATAGTGTCAGGCACGGGAGCATAGGACAGCGTTCTGTATGTTCGAGGTCATGCGAACGCTATAACTCAAAAACTTGAAAAGCCAGATGGATAAAATTTTATACACAGTTTTATCGTCATGAATGTAGGTTCGTATAAAATTGTGGGCCAAATCCGTCAAAAGGTTGACTGTCTGTCGGTCCGTATAATTCACTTTTGAAGAGAATCCGTTATCTCCACGCGCATGCGTACTGGAAGAACGGAGAGGAATTTCATTACGGAGTAGCGAATTACGTCAGTTTGTCCTTGAGCCGGTAAGAGAGGAAAATCGTTACGCATCTCTTTGAATTTCATTCTTTGCCTAGATATTTTTCAATCACTATAATGATACACCTTCTGATAGTGATTGGATTCTGGGTAACAATAGGTTCGAATTTTTTTAGCCACGCGGGGGAAGGGGAAACGGCACCTTTTTGGGGAAGTATACAAGAAAGTTTAGGGGAGAACACTCCCGCTGGTTTTCGATAAAATCAAAGTAAAAAATATTACTGCATTATTATAATTTTGCATAGTTAAATCCTTTTGCATAGTTTCCTTACCAACATCAGATATTGACAATAGAGCGGTTTAAAATTTTTATTCTTCTCAAAGAAAAGTTTGTTTGATGAAAGGAAATAAGAATTGCAAAGATAATTCATTTATATTATTTTTTTTGCAAATAATAACTGAAGAACTTTACAACCGAGAAACAAAAGGACTTCACACTAAATAATTTGAACAATTTTAGCAATATATGTAAAAGAATTAGTATTTTAACCATTTGGGCATATAAATCTCGCTGTAAAACGCGCATAAAAGAAAACAAAAAAATATTAGATTGCACATACCGAAACATAAATTTAAAAACAAAATCATGACTTATTTGAAAAATCGCCATATGCATTAGCTTCTGTGGGAGAACCATTGCCGTGGTACTCAAAATTAATGTACATATTAAAGAGTTCTTTTCAAAGAATAGACTTACAAGTAGAATTACGGAAGTTCGTTTTAAAATTCATAATTCGGTCACTTCGATAAGGGATACAGATATTTCAAGATTTCAAAGACATTATTTCATTTTGAAAACCTGTGGAAGATTGTGGATTTTTCATGGGAATAAAATTCCCAGTTCTGAAGGTTAGCGTATTATTTGCGTCATACCTAACAACACATTCTGAACCCAAACAGTCTACTTTCAGAGACAGACTTCTGATTCTAAGATACAAAAATATTAAGGACATGAAAATCTAATTTTAATTAGCTTGTCATCCGTTTGCCATTATACCATTTCTCATATAATTCCTGTGCTAACAAATATGTGTGCCACTAATATGCCCATAACATGGTCAAAAGTTTTGTTTCTTTTCTTTCAAAGCAATGAAATGTTAATTTGCAACAAAAAACAAAAGGGCAATTACTCTTCTTAATCTTAAGAATTTCTACTTAACCACACTAACTACCAGGAGTTTTCTTATCGACAATCTAACCTATTTTTAAACCCTACTTTCCTTTTCGTACAAACGATTTTGAACTTTTGTAAATTCGAAGGCGAAGGAAAAAGGACATCGCCCAACTGTTCCAGACGACAAAAGTCTTCTTTGGCCAATAACTCCGAAAATAAATCCAGATACACTTCTGCCCAAATAGAGCACGCATTGTCTACCGTTCGAACTGACCATACAAAAAGGAAAAGAACACGAAGAAAGTGATTTCTCATTGTGCGAATACAATTAAACAATTTCGTTGGCGTCTAACAATGGGCGCTGTCGTATTGATTTGGGGAATGATACACTCGCACAAAAGATCGTCTGCCAATTCATATAGGGCGTTATTTTGATGGAAGAAATTTATAATTGGAAGCAAAAGCATTCACTTTCTTTCCAGTGGCGGGAAAGGCCATCTACCTCATTTTTCTGGTGTTCTAAAATACAATTTCGGTGACAGTTCGGAAGAATAATCCGTGGATTACGAACCTTATTTTGCTGGTAAGAATTGTTTTGTTCCAAAATGTTTCGTGTGTTTAAGCCTGATTCTTGATTCTTTTGTATATAGTTTTTTTCGTTAATGACGAATTTTTTTCTTTATGAAATATCGGAACAGATGTGTTTTTTTTTAAATGTTAAATTAATATCTCTCTAAGAGATATATACTTCCAGCATTGTTTAAGAATCCTAAAATGTTTTAATGAAGAATTTTCCCCAAAAATATTTTATTAATTTCTCAGAATGTTTCGGAAAAAAAACTTGATTAATTTAAGTTCATATTCTGACACAAATTATGAAGTTGGATTTAGTATTCAAAATTCAGTCTTCGAACTTTTTAATTCATCTTTATAATTTAGGTGACAGTTCGGATGAATAATCCGTGGATTACGAACTTTATTTTGCTGGTAAGATTTGTTTTGTTCCAAAATTTTTCATGTGTTAAGCCTGATTCTTGATTCTTTTGTATATAGTTCTTATCGTTAATAACAAATTTTTTTCGTTATGAAATATCGGAACTAATGTTTTTTCTGAAACTGTTAAATTAATATCTCCATAAGAGATATATACTTCCAGCATTGTTTAAGAATCCCAAAATGTTTTAATGAAGGATTTTCTTCAAAAATATTTTATTAATTTCTCAGAATGTTTCGCAAAAAAAAAACTTAATTAATTCAAGTTCATATTATGACACAAATTATGAAGTTGGATTTAGTATTCAAAATACAGTTTTCGAACTTTTTTATTCGTCTTTATTATTTTGGTGTTCTTTTATTAATTACGTAAGAAAAAATAATAAAGAAAATCAAAACTTTCAATTTAACAGTCAATGTAAAGGAATCTTTTTCATTATTTTTCTGTAAAATTTATGAAGTGTACTTTTTTAGCATTTTAACTGTACGAAATAAAACTTTTTTCGTAGTCATGATAATCATTTCTGTGTAGTAATAAATTCCAGAGGATTCAAACTTTGTTAATGATAATTTCTTCACTTTTTACAATAATTTACAAAGAAACCATTGGACGGGATTTTTTGAAACTGAAATATCAATTCAAATATTATTTTAATAAAATTTTGTAATTTTCTTGTCGTAGAAATTTTATCATGTGCTAACATAATGCTGCTTTGAGTAGATAGTCGGTAGCATTTATAACCACAGAAACGAAAGTTTAAAAATTGGTTGAATGTGCTTATGTTATGTTATGCATCAACTTATAACAATATATTGGAAATATCTGAACAAGAAATATCCTTCATTCTCCATATCGAATACGGATGTTTACAGATTAGTCTTCAAATATCGAAAAAGAGGACATGTAGTAGAACACTTTTCGAGGAAAGACAAAACTTACAGAAGGAGCACGACTATATTATACTAGTATCTATTTTTCCATTCTAGTGTCTATCTTTCTATTCTGCTATTCCCGGCCAGCTAGACAATTGCTGATTTTATCATTTTACCGCCGCTTTAAACTTTTTAACTTTTAATTAATTTTTACGGCTGGGATTCAGTTCTTGAAGACTATTTGAAATTAATATTAAAAATAAATTTGATGTCATATCCTTTCATTGCTTTTGCATGGGAGAATTTGTAACTAAAATAACACTTCCGTTTTCATTTCAGTTCACTAGGTAAATAAATGAATACCTTTGAAGATCTAAGATTAAAGTGAGATAATTTCTAAACACTGTAATGGATTAAAATAGAATTACTCAGAATCCTCAATGCATATTTTTTTAAACTTCAAAACGTGTTAATAAACATTATACGAATGACTCACATGATCTAGATTCCCCGCCATTTCAAACTGGAATATTGTACTTTAAAAAGAAACACTCCACTATCGTCAGACGATAATTATAGTTATTTTGCTTCATCTTCCCGTGAATCAGCAAAAGAACTTCCCGCTTTTGTGTGTACTTTCGCAATCCAAATGGAACGATACTTCTTTTGCCGTCAGAAGCGCTGCGAAACGTTTTTACCTTTTCTCAGACGTGGGAATCTAAAATTCTAGTTTTTCAAAATTAGCATGGAAATGAATAGAATTATCTTAATTCTGATTCGAGGTCGTTTTAAATAAGCACTAATAATTACTGGGAAGTTAATTTTCTTGTGGTTTCTTGAACTAATTTCGGTACCTATTTTCTGGTTGAGAATAACTGATCGAATTTTTATTTTTGAAAGCAAAATAGTTGCACAACTATAAGATAAGGCTCTCCCTCCCTCTATGTTTATAAATTTTTCTTTGTTCTCTCTCTTTGTATGTATATATAACAAAGAAAAATTTAATGAAATTTGATGGACTAAGCTATAAAGATAAACTTTAATTCATTTATTATTCAAACAACAGTATCCATTAAATAAATATTCAAAATTAAAGTCATGTCATTACGAGTAAATATTCATTTTTTTCTTTCCAGGTTTCAAAACAACGCGAATATTTGTACTGATTGTTATATTAATGAAGAATAGAATGTGAAACATGCGGTAGATTAAAACATTCAAGAGAGAATTTATTCGGTTTTAGTTTGCGAGAAATATCATCTGCCTTTTTATTTATTTGTTTTATATATATATATTAAAATAAAATAACACAAACAAAATTTAGAAAGATACAGATTTTTCTTGTGTGTTTTTGATATTTTGTCTTTTGTTTCTTGTATGTTTTTATATATATATTATAAGACATATATACTGATAAGGTAACTTGATTTTAATTTTAATTTTTAGATTAATATATATGTTTTTATTGAAAATATAACCATGTTTTGAATATTTTAAATATTTCACTAAATATTATATATTAAAAAATATAAAAATATAAATATAATATTACGGCTGTTTTTTTTATTTTATTCTAGGTCTTTTGTATTCGGATTTTTTGTATTTGATTCTTTTTAAATCTTCTTAAATGTATTTATTTTTTATTCAAGAATTCTTCCATTTTTATTTGTCTTGTGCTTTTATAGGGGATGACGGCAATTTTTAACGGATTTCGTTTGTCGTTAGCAGAAAAAAGCACAAATTAATATCATGAGCGAGCTTCTCTTCCTGACGAACGGCTCGCTATGATATTATTCAATTTTATTTTGGTTTTTGTCTATTTTTGCCATTTTGTCTTGACTGTTTTTGAGTTTTTGTCTTGTGTTTCTAAGTTTGTTTTGATATATATATATATATATATATATATATATATATATAGGTTAATATCAAATTAAAATCGGTTAATATAACTTTCTTAAAAAAATATAAATCTATAGTTTAATTATTAATGATGATTTAATATAGTATATATAACATATTTTACTTAAAAAAATTTTCACAATTAATGCGTAACTGTAATTCGTATTTAGCTTTTGGCATTTTTTGCTTTGACTTTGAAGCAGTAAGCATTTAGTTAATTTTCTCGTTCTTTTCTTAATATATTTTGGAGATTTACTCCTATATTTGTTGTCTTTTTCCAACAACTGGCCCTCACAAAAGGTTGGTGCCTATAAATTTCGAAATAATGTGACATAATCGATTCCTCAGGTCGATTGGTGTTTGATTGTTGGAATTCCATATCTGGATTGGCTTTTTCATAGTAATAGTTTTTAATCTTATTAGCTTTCTGTATTTCATTGTGTGAATAATATTAGGTTACATTGTTAATTATATATATATATATATATATTTACGAGGACAAAATGAAAATTCGCATCTGAAGAGCAAATTTCAACTAATTGATTTTGCTTAATCCATCGGCCATCTAACAGATTGAAACGATCTACTGCATTGAAAGTTTAATCATTTAATGGTCTCGCAACCGTATTGATGGTCGACGCGATAGGTATTAGGTAGAGAAGTTGATTACTGTTCAGCAACACAATAAATGCTATATTTTTATCTGTTCTGTCATTACCTCTCTGGTGAATGGATGGACATAATATCGATACACACGCATCGATGCTCACGCAAGCTTGGTAATCGATAAAGAAGTATTTACTCTGCCATGATATATTCTTTATTCTATAGAGAATATAGATTTTTTTTATTGTTATTGTCGCCGATGAATGATATTCGATAAGTTGGGTTGAATTATTAGCATAAATAATCTTGGTAATAAATAATTCGAACCTTAGATGAAAGAATAAATGTTTTTGTAAGTTAAAGCGGATGAACAAGATTGCTTATGGAAAAATTATGAAAATTCCTACTTATTCTTTTATTTGATACAGGACATAAAATCTCATATCATAATTTTCATATTCTTGCAGAATATCAGGTATTTATGAAGTAAATGATTTTATGAATGTTATTTTGTTTGTAACGATGCAGTCAATTTAGAATCAGAACTCTTAACTATACTAGAACACTAATGCTGTGTCAAACAAGATATTTATGAAATCCAGTTAAATATTCTGCTTGAGCCCTTAATGTCACAGAAATTATTTTTGTGAATACAACCAAACAAATAATTGTATAAAATTTGTATTTGCTGAATTTTTGGGAAGTTGGTGAAAAATTTCCATTTTTTTTATTGTTTGCGACTTTCAAAAACATTTAGAAAGATTTTTAAGAAATTCGTTTTAATTTTTTCCTCCTTGTTGATTGGAAACAGCAAAATGTGCCTGTCTTAAAATTTAGAACATTTGCATGATGGCGTCCTTTAGAATTCATTAAAGCAAAATAATGGCTACCAGTTATGTTTCACAACATAATACACGCGTAACCCACATTCACGCATTTCTTCCTCTTCTGTGAAAAACAACACTGTTACACTATTTTTGTTTAAGGTTCAAAGTAGATTAAAATTCATTTCTCCAACATTCATTTTTTTAAATTAAAGATTCATGAATGATTGGTATATGTTGGTTAAATAAAACAAAATATCCGATGTTAATTCTAAAGAAAAAACCAAACTAAATCCTACTATTACTTATGGACGAGTTTTCTGCTTTGTTTATTTACATTTAGATGCTTTTTTCTGCTTTGTTTATTTACATTTAGATGCTTTTTTCTGCTTTGTTTATTTACATTTAGATGTTTGGACTTCATAATTCAGGTGTAATGCTAAGTCAATGGAATCTTCAAAGCGGAAGTTGAAAAGCCCAGCATATAAAGTCAAGGTTTTTAATTTAAGTAAACAAACCAGAAAACTCGTCCATAAAATAAGAGGTATTAATGTAGTTTTATTTTAGTTTGCTGTCATTTTGATTTTTACAAACTTTCGAATTCTAAAATGTCATTTATGAGTGTCAAAAAATATGTGAGAACGCTGGATTGTATTGTTAAAGATAAAAAGCTAAGAGAAAACAGTTTGCTACAAACTATTGTAACGTCTCTACTGTTTCCCAGAACTTCCGAAGAATTCTTCATTTTTGCTTTCGGAATTCCTAAAGATTTTGGGTCACAACTGGCCAACAATTTTCTTTCCAAAAACAATGAAATTTCATGAAGGATATATTGCGATATAGGTTCAAACACAAAGAATAGTAGAACATGGATAAAATAAAAAGAACTTTGTGACTCTTTCTTTTATTTTGATGCGATGATGCATATTATTGAGAATGGGGATTTTGTTCACTAAGCTTTTCAGATTGTAGATTTGTTCGAAAACAATTCAATAAAAGTTTGCCAGTTCAAACATAGTATGTATTGTAACCGAGTTTGTGATTTTAAACAGCTCAACGTATTTTCATAGCACTGTATTCTGTCGAGATTATTTGTTTGAAATTCTAATTAACTTTCCAATACTCCATATAAACTAACGAGTTGATGTTTCAGTAGTACAGTAGAACCTCATTCAATGCTCCAAAAGAATTTTTATGGAGAAGGACTTATTCCATATTTTAATTCAAAATTCAGTAAACTACTAATTACTTTAGCAGTGCAATATAATAAAATAGATTTAATTTTGTTAAAGTTTTATAAACAGTTCCGCATATTATTTTACTTATAATCTCAGGCAGTATTAATAAAATGCAGGACATTTTAAAATTTAAAAAATTCCAACTTTTTGGAAAATAATTAAACTACACCTAATGATATTACAAAGTTTCCATAGCAATAATCTTTCATGAATAACCTTATATAGATATTTCTTCTTTCTTAAACTTTTATCGCACGACAAATAAAACGTTATAATTGTTATTATTGGATATATTGCGATATTTTAGATAATTTTAGTATGTATGTTTATAAAAGGCAATGTTTGTGTGCGTTCTGCGTGTCTGCGTGCAATGTCCAGACGAATCTATCGCACTTACAACCTTGAAATTTGGCACACAGGTAGTCGTAATGGTGACTGAATGCACCTCGAAGCCGAAAATTTAAAATTTAATCTAGAAAATTTTTTATTTAATGTCTTGTGTTGTTTTGGTTGATTTTTCGCACTAATTTCTCAATAGAATAGTTTCGAATAAGTTTACGACAAAAATATATACACCATCGGAAAGAGCATGCGATTTCCGTTCTAATGAAGTTAGTTTTGAATTTTTAACGTAATTTACTGAATTTTGAGAAATTTTTAAAAAATAGTCAGTTTGGGCATCTAAATGTTAGTTTTGTTTTTAAATTTGTTGCATCTGACTTTCTAATAACACTATTCTTCTAAATTTTTTTCAGCTTATAACTAGAACGGTTCGCTCGGATTTAAAACAAGAACGGTTAAAATATCTTTTCCCGTTTTCTTTTAAATTAATTTTTTTCTGGGCTTTGAGAGTTATTTTTCTCGACCGAGTTCCTCACGCGGCACTTCTTCGGAACGTTGCTGGCAATTTCGATTGGCGGACACGCAGGATACGTCATGACCTTCAACTGAATAACTTTGATTATTATTTTCGGCAGTATCTTAACGTATTTATTCATCTCGCATACTTTGCTTGCAGAATAATAATTTTCACGTTGCAATTTTTTAATATTGTTTATTGCGAAAAAAATGAGCGGGAAAATCAATAATATGTATATTTTGTTTTGATTTT